>CM019699.1:8119585-8159979 GCA_009760885.1 Achatina immaculata
TTCCCTCTTGCATGATAAGCTTCTTCGCTTTTACCTTCCTAGGCTACAATACGATGTTTGAAAGTAAGATAATGTAGTCAGCTCTCTCTCTCTCTCTCTCTCTCTCTTACTTCTATACCAAAAGTAAGATAATGTAGTCAGTTCTCTCTTACTTCTATACCAAAAGTAAGATACTGTAGTCAGTTCTCTCTCTCTCTCTCTCTCTCTCTTACTTGTATACCAAAAGTAAAAAATGTAGCTAGTTCACTCTCTTATTTCTATACTTCCACATTCTATTTATCAAAAGTAAGAAAATGTAGCCAATTCTCTCGTCTATTTCTATACTTACATATACAATATATAAACGTAAGGAAATGTAGCCAGTTTTCTCTCCTATTTATACGTCCATATATTCTATATCAAAAGTAAGAAAACGTAGCCAGTACTCTCCCCTATATCTATATTTCTACATATTCTATATCAAAAGTAAGAAAACGTAGCCAGTTCTCTCCCCTATGTCTATATTTCTATATATTCTATATCAAAAGCAGAAGAAGTTAACGTAAGCAGTTTTCTACCCTATTTCTATACTTCCATATATCCCATATCAAAAGTAAATGTAGCCAGTTCTCTCCACTATTTCTGTACTTCATGTATGATAATATGGTTAGTTAGCTTTTATATGTATAATCCATCACTGCCATATGTCCTACATGAAAGGTAAACAGTATAACTGTTCCTCTCTCGCACGCCTACGCTGTTATATATCGCGAAGTCAAAGAAATAGTTCCTTCTCATATTCCTACGCCCCCTCGTTGATGCTATATCAAAAGATATTACACAGCTGGTTACTCCGTTTGTATCTTCATTACCACATATACTGTATCAACCAAAGACAATGCGCAGAAATTTTCTCTCCCCGCTGAAAGAATGAAGGGGGTATGAATCATGCAGGGACCGTTAAGACAAGTCTTAAGACATACTTCACACATTTGGCGGCCCATGAAAGCATTCGTCTTTCCAGAACGAGGCTTCTCCTGGCGGGCCAGGCCAAATCTCTCCACTGGCCAAAACTCGCTGTATCAGGAATTTCTCTTTGAACTATACGTTTTTTAACTTCTTTATTTTTTAACTTCTCCGTCTTTTTTTTTTCTTTCTCCCTTATGTTTTTATAGTTTAATGTTCCTGACTTCACCCGTGCAGATTTTCCTTTTTGTATCATTCATGAATGACATTCCCATGTCCAACCCCACCCCCTCCCCTCTTTTCCTCGAACCCCCCCCCCCCCAAAGTTCATGCTCCGAGCTGGCGCATGTGCAGGGGTCTATGCTCTCTCCGTGACCTTGAAGAGAAACAAAAGCGTGTCAGAGAAAAAGAGATAGGATTGTTGGAAGTGACAGAGTTTGTGTTGGAATAAATTCTGCATACGCCCCAAACTTTTTGTCAGATTTAAATAAAAAATTCCTCAGTTTCTTTTTCTGTCTTTCTTCCCTTCTCCCTCCCCTCTTTCTGTCCTCTCCCCCACCTCTCCCTCTCCTCTCTCTCTCTCTCTCTCTTACTTGTATACCAAAAGTAAAAAATGTAGCTAGTTCACTCTCTTATTTCTATACTTCCACATTCTATTTATCAAAAGTAAGAAAATGTAGCCAATTCTCTCGTCTATTTCTATACTTACATATACAATATATAAACGTAAGGAAATGTAGCCAGTTTTCTCTCCTATTTATACGTCCATATATTCTATATCAAAAGTAAGAAAACGTAGCCAGTACTCTCCCCTATATCTATATTTCTACATATTCTATATCAAAAGTAAGAAAACGTAGCCAGTTCTCTCCCCTATGTCTATATTTCTATATATTCTATATCAAAAGCAGAAGAAGTTAACGTAAGCAGTTTTCTACCCTATTTCTATACTTCCATATATCCCATATCAAAAGTAAATGTAGCCAGTTCTCTCCACTATTTCTGTACTTCATGTATGATAATATGGTTAGTTAGCTTTTATATGTATAATCCATCACTGCCATATGTCCTACATGAAAGGTAAACAGTATAACTGTTCCTCTCTCGCACGCCTACGCTGTTATATATCGCGAAGTCAAAGAAATAGTTCCTTCTCATATTCCTACGCCCCCTCGTTGATGCTATATCAAAAGATATTACACAGCTGGTTACTCCGTTTGTATCTTCATTACCACATATACTGTATCAACCAAAGACAATGCGCAGAAATTTTCTCTCCCCGCTGAAAGAATGAAGGGGGTATGAATCATGCAGGGACCGTTAAGACAAGTCTTAAGACATACTTCACACATTTGGCGGCCCATGAAAGCATTCGTCTTTCCAGAACGAGGCTTCTCCTGGCGGGCCAGGCCAAATCTCTCCACTGGCCAAAACTCGCTGTATCAGGAATTTCTCTTTGAACTATACGTTTTTTAACTTCTTTATTTTTTAACTTCTCCGTCTTTTTTTTTTCTTTCTCCCTTATGTTTTTATAGTTTAATGTTCCTGACTTCACCCGTGCAGATTTTCCTTTTTGTATCATTCATGAATGACATTCCCATGTCCAACCCCACCCCCTCCCCTCTTTTCCTCGAACCCCCCCCCCCCCAAAGTTCATGCTCCGAGCTGGCGCATGTGCAGGGGTCTATGCTCTCTCCGTGACCTTGAAGAGAAACAAAAGCGTGTCAGAGAAAAAGAGATAGGATTGTTGGAAGTGACAGAGTTTGTGTTGGAATAAATTCTGCATACGCCCCAAACTTTTTGTCAGATTTAAATAAAAAATTCCTCAGTTTCTTTTTCTGTCTTTCTTCCCTTCTCCCTCCCCTCTTTCTGTCCTCTCCCCCACCTCTCCCTCTCTCTCTCTCTCTCCCTTCCTCTCTCTCTCTAGCACTGTCTCCTTTCTCTTTATCCCCTGGTCTTGCATCCTCCTTAATTTTTCTACCTCTAGCTCTCTCTCAATCTCTCTCCTTCTCATTTCCTTCCCTCCATTTCTCTCCCTCTCTCTCCCTATATATATATTATATATATATATATATATATATATATATATATATATATCCTTCCCGTGCCGTTAAACGTCACATAGGGCTCGCAAAGTAGTTCGCCAAATTTTCCTGTCTTCGGCGAGTCTTTCAACCTCATCAAGGGATTTTATGCCTGTTAATTTGGCCTCTCTTAACAATGTCCTCTTCAGAGTTTCACGCGGTCTGCCCCTTTTTCTTCGGCCTGTTGTGTTCCACTTGATAGCTTGTTTTGGGATTCTCTGATCATTTCTTCTCATCAAGTGACCAACATATGTCCATCTCCTTTTCCTGATCACCCCTGAGACTGGTTGTTGTTCACTCATCTGTCTTATCTCTGCATTGTTCCTGAATTCGTTCCAACTGATGCCGAGTATTTTCCTTAGGCATTTGTTTTCAAATGAGTCTAATTTCTTTAGTTGTTTTCCAGCTTTCACATGCATTAATGAGGGTGGATATTACATTTGAACTGAATAGTCTTAACTTGGCTTTTGTGCTTATAACTTGTGAATTCCATATGTTCTCAAGATTCTTGAAGATTGATGCTGCTTTTGCAATTCTGATTTTAATTTCCTTTATAGTGTCACCATCCTGGTCTATGTAGCTGCCAAGGTATGCAAATTGATTGATTTCTTCAATATCTGTCCCTTCTATGTGTACTTATATATATATATATATATATATATATATATATATATATATATATATATATATCTATAATCTTATAACTCCAGGACCACTTTAAAAAACACAAACTGCCAAATATCTCGGTCACTCCCGAAACTTGTTAACATTTAACAGCAAGAAACAAACAAATACAAAAATCTAAAAGAATATTCTCTCTCTTAACCTCCTTGTTTGTTAAGGCGTTGTGTAAGTCGCCCATCCCTTGTTTTCTTGTACAACCTCGTACCAACCCCGTACCAACCTCGTACCACGTATTCGGGGCTCATCTACATAGGCTGTCACGACAAAGACATATTGCCCGGCGCATCTGCTTTCCAACTTGATAATCGTTTATCCAGGCTGAAAAAAACCCCCACATATACACAAAGGATGGAACATACACGGCTTTTCTCTTGGATGTATCCATTTGTATGGCTGCCCTGTAATCCCAAACAACGTTCACACTGATGTAATTGTTCACATAACAGCCATTTACATAACGAATAGTTCAAATATCAAGTATCACAATGAAAGTGATAATAGTCACAAAGAGATTTTTTTAAAACGCTAGTGCTCGGTTTCTCTTTGAACTATACGTTTTTAACTTCTTTATTTTTTAACTTCTCCGTCTTTTTTTTTTCTTTCTCCCTTATGTTTTTATAGTTTAATGTTCCTGACTTCACCCGTGCAGATTTTCCTTTTTGTATCATTCATGAATGACATTCCCATGTCCAACCCCACCCCCTCCCCTCTTTTCCTCGAACCCCCCCCCCCCCAAAGTTCATGCTCCGAGCTGGCGCATGTGCAGGGGTCTATGCTCTCTCCGTGACCTTGAAGAGAAACAAAAGCGTGTCAGAGAAAAAGAGATAGGATTGTTGGAAGTGACAGAGTTTGTGTTGGAATAAATTCTGCATACGCCCCAAACTTTTTGTCAGATTTAAATAAAAAATTCCTCAGTTTCTTTTTCTGTCTTTCTTCCCTTCTCCCTCCCTCTTTCTGTCCTCTCCCCCACCTCTCCCTCTCTCTCTCTCTCCCTTCCTCTCTCTCTCTAGCACTGTCTCCTTTCTCTTTATCCCCTGGTCTTGCATCCTCCTTAATTTTTCTACCTCTAGCTCTCTCTCAATCTCTCTCCTTCTCATTTCCTTCCCTCCATTTCTCTCCCTCTCTCTCCCTATATAATATATATATATATATATATATATATATATATATATATATCCTTCCCGTGCCGTTAAACGTCACATAGGGCTCGCAAAGTAGTTCGCCAAATTTTCCTGTCTTCGGCGAGTCTTTCAACCTCATCAAGGGATTTTATGCCTGTTAATTTGGCCTCTCTTAACAATGTCCTCTTCAGAGTTTCACGCGGTCTGCCCCTTTTTCTTCGGCCTGTTGTGTTCCACTTGATAGCTTGTTTTGGGATTCTCTGATCATTTCTTCTCATCAAGTGACCAACATATGTCCATCTCCTTTTCCTGATCACCCCTGAGACTGGTTGTTGTTCACTCATCTGTCTTATCTCTGCATTGTTCCTGAATTCGTTCCAACTGATGCCGAGTATTTTCCTTAGGCATTTGTTTTCAAATGAGTCTAATTTCTTTAGTTGTTTTCCAGCTTTCACATGCATTAATGAGGGTGGATATTACATTTGAACTGAATAGTCTTAACTTGGCTTTTGTGCTTATAACTTGTGAATTCCATATGTTCTCAAGATTCTTGAAGATTGATGCTGCTTTTGCAATTCTGATTTTAATTTCCTTTATAGTGTCACCATCCTGGTCTATGTAGCTGCCAAGGTATGCAAATTGATTGATTTCTTCAATATCTGTCCCTTCTATGTGTACTTATATATATATATATATATATATATATATATATATATATATATATATCTATAATCTTATAACTCCAGGACCACTTTAAAAAACACAAACTGCCAAATATCTCGGTCACTCCCGAAACTTGTTAACATTTAACAGCAAGAAACAAACAAATACAAAAATCTAAAAGAATATTCTCTCTCTTAACCTCCTTGTTTGTTAAGGCGTTGTGTAAGTCGCCCATCCCTTGTTTTCTTGTACAACCTCGTACCAACCCCGTACCAACCTCGTACCACGTATTCGGGGCTCATCTACATAGGCTGTCACGACAAAGACATATTGCCCGGCGCATCTGCTTTCCAACTTGATAATCGTTTATCCAGGCTGAAAAAAACCCCCACATATACACAAAGGATGGAACATACACGGCTTTTCTCTTGGATGTATCCATTTGTATGGCTGCCCTGTAATCCCAAACAACGTTCACACTGATGTAATTGTTCACATAACAGCCATTTACATAACGAATAGTTCAAATATCAAGTATCACAATGAAAGTGATAATAGTCACAAAGAGATTTTTTTAAAACGCTAGTGCTCGGTTTTTTTTTGTTGCGTGAAATATCTCTTTTGAAGACAGCCCAGCCACAGAGCTCAGCCACAGAACCCAGTCACAGAGCTCAGCCACAGAACCCAGTCACAGAGCTCAGCCACAGAACCCAGTCACAGAGCTCAGCCACAGAACCCAGTCACAGAGCTCAGTCACAGAACCCAGTCACAGAGCTCAGCCACAGAACCCAGTCACAGAGCTCAGCCACAGAACCCAGTCACAGAGCTCAGCCACAGAACCCAGTCACAGAGCTCAGCCACAGAACCCAGTCACAGAGCTCAGCCACAGAACCCAGTCACAGAGCTCAGCCACAGAACCCAGTCACAGAGCTCAGCCACAGAACCCAGCCACAGAGCTCAGCCACAGAACCCAGTCACAGAGCTCAGCCACAGAACCCAGCCACATAGCTCAGCCACAGAACCCAGTCACAGAGCTCAGCCACAGAACCCAGCCACATAGCTCAGCCACAGAACACAGCCACATAGCTCAGCCACAGAACCCAGTCACAGAGCTCAGCCACAGAACCCAGTCACAGAGCTCAGCCACAGAGCCCAGCCACAGAGCTCAGTCACAGAACCCAGTCACAGAGCTCAGCCACAGAGCCCAGCCACAGAGCTCAGCCACAGAACCCAGTCACAGAGCTCAGCCACAGAGCCCAGTCACAGAGCTCAGCCACAGCCACAGAACCCAATCACAGAGCTCAGCCACAGAACCCAGTCACAGAGCTCAGCCACAGAACCCAGTCACAGAGCTCAGCCACAGAACCCAGTCACAGAGCTCAGCCACAGAGCCCAGCCACAGAGCTCAGCCACAGAGCTCAGCCACAGAACCCAGTCACAGAGCTCAGCCATAGAGCCCAGTCACAGAGCTCAGCCACAGAGCCCAGCCACAGAACCCAATCACAGAGCTCAGCCACAGAACCCAGTCACAGAGCTCAGCCACAGAACCCAGTCACAGAGCTCAGCCACAGAACCCAGTCACAGAGATCAGCCACAGAGCCCAGCCACAGAGCTCAGCCACAGAGCTCAGCCACAGAACCCAGTCACAGAGCTCAGCCACAGAACCCAGTCACAGAGCTCAGCCACAGAGCCCAGCCACAGAACCCAATCACAGAGCTCAGCCACAGAGCCCAGCCACAGAGCTCAGTCACAGAACCCAGCCACAGAGCTCAGCCACATAACCCAATCACACAGCTCAGCCACAGAGCTCAGCCACATAACCCAATCACAGAGCTCAGTCACAGAGCCCAGCCACAGAACCCAATCACAGAGCTCAGCCACAGAGCCCAGCAACAGAGCTCAGCCACAGAGCCCAGCCACAGAACCCAATCACAGAGCTCAGCCACAGAGCCCGATCACAGAGCTCAGTTACAGAGCCCAGCCACAGAGCTCAGCCACAGAGCTCAGTCATAGAGCTCAGCCACAGAGCCCAGCCACAGAACCCAATCACAGAGCTCAGCCACAGAGCCCAATCACAGAGCTCAGCCACAGAGCCCGGTCACAGAGCCAAGTCATAGAGCTCAGCCACAGAACCCAGCCACAGAGCTCAGCCACAGAGCTAAGCCACAGAGCCGAGCCATAGAACCCAGCCACAGAACTCAGCCTCAAAACCCAGCCACAGAGCTGAGCCATAGAACCCAGCCACAGAACCCTGCCACAGAACTCAGCCACAGAACTCGGCCATAGAGGCTATCCACAGATCTCAGCTACAGAGACCAGCCACAGAGCTCAACCATAAAGACTAGCCACAGAGCTCAGCCACTTAGCTCAACCATAAAAACTAGCCACAGAGCCCTGCCAGAGAGCTCAGCCACAGAGCCCATCCACAGAGCTCAACTAAGAGCCCAGCCACAGAGATCAGCCACAGAGCTCAGCTACAGAGCTCAGCCACAGAGCCCAGCCACAGAGCTCAACCGTAGAGCACAGCCACAGAGAAAAAGCGTGCTCTAAGAACTTAGGGGGTCCGTGAAGGCCTTGTGCTGAGGTTAAGATTCTTGGAGAAGATTCGACTCTGTGTTTAGATGAAAGAGGAAAAAGAAGAAGATGAAGAAAGAGGGAAGGAAATGAACAATGAAGGAGGAGGAGAAAGAGAAGAAAACCGTTTCATTTTTTTCTCTTTTACTATATGCAAAAGTGGACGAAGAAGAAGAAGGAGAAGCAGGAGGAAGAGGAGGAGGAGGAAGAAGAGGAGGAGGAGGAGAAGGAGCAAGAAGAAAAAGTAAGTTTTATTTTAACAGAAAAATTAGGTTCTAAGGACTGTTATTGCCGGAAGTGGGGTCGAGGATACATCGCTCTCCACTCCAATGGCGTGCGTCTCGAATAGCCTCTGACAGTCAAGTCCAGCTTCTGGCCTTTTCGTGGCGGAACTGTTTAAACTGACAGGAGAAGGGGCGAAGGCGAATATCTGGCGCCTGAAAACCAGACGCTTCGGGTAGATGAGAGTCATGTTTGGTAGCTCATCTACCGCTGCTGGTGAGATTCTTCAGCTGTCGTGCGTGGAGTGGGGCTCCTCCCGGCCATTGAAGAAAGGTGCGAATATGGGTTGCCGCACGGCACTATGGAAAAGGCGAAAGAAAGGACTAAGTGAAGCAATCAGTAGTCTCCAGGTCAGGACTACTCAAACACGGCACCTCTGCTCTGGAAGTCGGCCACGTCCCGTGTACACCCATACCTGGTGAACTGCCTGAAGCGGCTTAACCCAGAGGTGAAGAAGCTGCTGGCGAGACTCTTAGGTTGCCGCGCGTGGAGTGAAACTCCTCCCGGCCAATGAAGAAAATGAGGAAAAGCAATCAGGGTTGCCGTGCAGCGCCGATATGAAAAGGGGATGGAAATGATAAAGTGAAGCTTAATCGATATCTCCAGTGGTCTCGCGGCGGGAGCTACTCATACCACGGCGCCTCTGATCTAGAGGCCGCCCACGTCCTTTCTACACCCATACTGGTGAAATATGACTAAACCAGGAATGAAACTTGATGGTTACTCATGTTACTGTACCTCCGCTCTAGAGGTCGGTCACGTCCCAAACACGCACATACTGGGATAATATACCTAAACCTGCTCAACCCAGGGGTTAAATTCACTAGTGTTGAGGATTTGTCTTCCTGGACAAAAGCTCCGTCCTTGTCACAACTAGGAAGGGTAGCGGCCACGACCACAAAATGCTGTAGTCGGAGACACTGGACCAAGGCAGTCTAGATAGGCAACCACCTCTCTCCAGGCGGGGATGTATGTGTATCCTAATCACGCTGAGGTTTTCCGATGAGAAATTCCAACGCTGGACTGGTTGGGCAACCACCTCTCACTCGGCGGGGATACATGAGTATCCCAAAACACGCCGAAGTCTTCCGATGAGAAAGTCCAACTCTAGGCTAGATGGGCAACCACCTCTCACCCAGCGGGGATACACGGGTATCCAAAAACACGTCGAGGTTTTCCGGTGAGAAAACCCAACTCTAGACTAAACTGGTGGAATGAAAACCACGGTGTCACGCAATCCCGCTTCAGAGACCCACCAAGAATACAGGCTAAAGCCCTGCGATACTCTGAACCTCTTGTGGTTCTCTCGGGGATCTCGAGTGGTCCTTTCTTTTTTTTCCTGGCTGACCGGCACCGAGATGAAACCTGCCTAAAATAAATTGGTACCTGGGGGCCTGGCCTCTCCCCTAAAAGAAAAAAAAAACAGCCATCGAGGACAGGTGCGGGTATCCCTACCTCGAGTACTGTAGAGGCCTAGAAACGTGAAGGCAGTCATCCCTTACGTCCCAACTCCACGGGACACTGAGTCATTTATCTTCATTATTACATTAACTCATTTACCAGACTTCTCTTCATTATTACATTAACTCATTTACCAAACTTCTCTTCATTATTACATTCACTTATTTACCCGTAGAGGACATGAGTCGAAAGGTCACTGTGAGAAGAGAGAAAGTCACAGAAAGAGAGAGAAAGAGACAGAGAGAGACAAAGAGACAGAGACAACGAGAGACAAAGAGAGAGAGACAAAGAGAGAGACAGAGATAGAAAAAGAGACAGAAAGAGAGACAGAGATAGAGAAAGATAGAGAAAGAGAGAGAGACAGAGAGAGAAAGAGAGACACGGAGACAGAGATAGAGACAAAGAGAGACAGTAACAGAGAGAGAGAGAGAAAGACAGAGAAACAGAGAGAAAGAGAGGGACAGAGAGAGAGAGTGATACGGACAGATAGAGAGAGAAAGAGAGAGACAGAGAGAGAAAGAGAGAGACAGAGAGACAGAAAGAAATAGAGAGACAGAGAGACAAGAAGAGAGAAAGAGAGAGAGAAGGAGAGAAAGAGACTCAGAGAGAAAGGGAGAGAGACAGAGAAAGAAAGAGAGAGACAGAGATGAATAGAGAGACAGAGATAGAGAGAGAGAGAAAGAAAGAGAAATGTAGAGACAGAGATAGAGAGAGAGAGAGAAGAGAAAGACAAAGAGAGAGAGAGAGGGAGACAGAGAGAGAAACAGGGAGAGACAGAGAAGAGACAGTGAAAGAGACAGAGAGGGAGAGAGAGTAATAAAAGTGTAAAATGGACTGAGAATTCATCATCATCATCATCTTCGTGTCGATAAACCCACAGCGGGAGAAGAATGGCTATTTTGCTGAGGTGGGGGGGGGAGCCCCATGTAAGCACAAGAGCTGCCATCACGAGCTTTTCACGCTAGAACATCTGGCAGAGTAAGGAGACCGAAGGCCAGCGGTCAAGCTGAATGAGATACTGACCCATACCTGACTGCTGCAATCGGTCTTTGGGGGATACAAAACTGATCAAGACCCTTTTCCACCTCCCAGTGGTGGCCCCCCCGGAAACAGACGATAGTTTGACCCAAGAAAACAAGAAACAGAGAAATCGAATCCGGTATTAAAAATACATCAAGCCGAAGTCAGGTGTTTCGGGCCGAAAGGAGAGTAATAGCAACTGCAGCCAACTCACTTTTGACTGCTTAAGCGGAAGAAAGATGATCAGCTCATGAAGAGAAAATGTTCAATGTTCAGTTCAATGGAAGAGAAAATGTTAATGATCAGTTCAATGGAAGAGAAAATGTTCAATGTTCAGTTCAATGGAAGAGAAAATGTTAATGATCAGTTCAATGGAAGAGAAAATGTTCAATGTTCAGTTCAGTGGAAGAGAAAATGTTAATGATCAGTTCAGTGGAAGAGAAAATGTTCAGTGTTCAGTTCAGTGGAAGAGAAAATGTTCAATGTTCAGTTCAATGGAAGAGAAAATGTTAAATGTTCAGTTCAATGGAAGAGAAAATGTTAATGATCAGTTCAGTGGAAGAGAAAATGTTCAATGTTCAGTTCAGTGGAAGAGAAAATGTTCAATGTTCAGTTCAGTGGAAGAGAAAATGTTCAATGTTCAGTTCAATGGAAGAGAAAATGTTAATGATCAGTTCAGTGGAAGAGAAAATGTTAATGATCAGTTCAGGGGAAGAGAAAATGTTAATGATTAGTTCAGTGGAAGAGAAAATATTAATGATCAGTTCAGTGGAAGAGAAAATGTTCAATGTTCTGTTCAGTGGAAGAGAAAATATTAATGATCAGTTCAGTGGAAGGCTTAAGAATGAAGATAACCCTCATTTTTCTTTGTTCCCTTAAAAATGAACTCCGTCTCTGAGAGCCATTTCTTAATTCCCATACAAAGAAACAGACAACAATATATTAGTCCATAAAACGAAGATTACCTTCGAGGGCAACCTGATGCACGCTACTCCAACCCGATGTCTCAGATAAAGCTCTCATCTTGATGATCTTCTTCCCCAATGTTTGCTCAACATCAGCGAGCCGCAGACCATAATCTATCTCACATGAGCTGACACTGTTTATCCTCTGGGGGCTACTGTAAAGGAAACGAGGGACATACAAGCAGAGAAAGTATTGATTACGAAATTCAAATCATAATCTCATTTGTACACAGAATATGAGAGAGATTTCCCATGGCATCCATCAGTTTCAATTTCCCCCTTTCCCCCTCCATGATCCCGTGGTTGCCATGACAGTGTACAAGACGGAAGTGACATGTTTGGTTGTTAGTACCGGGCTGACGGCTTGGGATCAGACGATTATCCTGCACATTGTTAAGACTGAACGCCTAGTTCCAGGCTCCGCAGATATGAGACTGTTGGGGCCCTCTGTAGCTGCACCGGAATTCTTAAAACACACATGCGCGCGCGCACGCAACCACGCACGCCTGCATAGTCTAACTATATACAATTCTGAGCTGGCTCCTTGGTTTCTCTTCTGTCCGTTGTACTTCATCCTCTCATATCGTCACAGAGTGCACAGAGACGAACTCGCACCACTTAAGCTGAATGAGATAGACAAAGACTCTACTCTACCTTCCCAGTGATGACCAAAGGCTATAGTTTGGACAAGGAGAATGAAAATTGAAATCATCATCATCATCATCATCATCATCATCATCATCAGGTGCCGTGCCGACTGGCGTTGGCTATTATGCTTCTCCAGAGTACACGATCCTTCATGCAGGCCATCAGATCTCCTCTCACACCATCCCGTCAGACTGTCCAGTATCATTTCTCTTGGTCTTCCTCTTGATCTTCTTCCTTCTATTTTTCCTGTTGTTATAATATTTTCAATGCTCCCTCTTCTCATTGCATGTCCTATGAAAGTACATTGTCTCTCTCTTATCTTTTTGACAAGATTATTTGTCTCTCCAGCTTTCCAGCTCTCCAGCTCTTCTCATCTCAGTTATTTTTGCTGTCCAGGGAATTCGCAACATTCTTCTAATAAACCACATTTCTGCTGCTTCCAATGATTTTTGTGCAGACTTGCCTATTGCCCATGATTCACTTCCATATAACAAGATAGGTTCAATACAGCATTTTAGGACTCGTTTTCTAACATTCATTAATAAGGATGTGTTGATTAATATGTTTCTCATTCTCTGAAATGCAATCTTTGCTTGGCCTATTTTGTTCCTAATTTCTGTTCTGCATTTCCCATCTGAAGTTATTACTGCTCCAAGGTATTTGAATTTCTGCACCTGCTTTAGAATGGTTCCGTTTAATTTAATACTGCATGCTGGTAGATTCTGTTTCTTAGATATAACCATAGTCTCTGTCTTTTTTATGTTCAAAGTAAAGCCTTTCTGTTCATTTTCTTTGGCGACTTTATCCAAGAGATTTTGCAGGTCTTGTTGGTTCTCAGCTATCAGTACTGTGTCGTCAGCATACCGAAGGTTGTTAATATTGTATCCTCCAAATTTATGCCCGGTTCTGTGATGATCGTTCTTAGAATATTCTCTCTGTACAGAGAAAAAAGGTCTGGAGATAGTGCACATCCTTGTCGCACCCCTTGTTTTATAGGTTGATATTTTCCAGTTCTATTTTCAACTCGAATTGCTGCTTCTTGCTGCTCTTCAAAGCAGACACTAACAAATAAGCCATGCAGAGAAGAGAGGTAAGAAAATGGGAATTCAAAGCAGACACTAACAAATATGTCGTGCAGAGAATGGAGGTATGAAAATGGGAATTCAAAGCAGACACTAACAAATAAATCGTGCAGAGGAGAGAGGAACCTTACTTTCTTTACTTTGATGCTTCACTTTGTGGTACGGAAGGGAGATGCGGTCACCGTCTTTGGACCACACAGGATACAGAACCCACGCCGTCTTCAGACAGAAGTTCTATGAAGAAAACGTTACAGAAGGATAGTAGGGTAGAAAAAGGTGGGGTTGGGGGTTGGTGGGGGAGGAGTGTGTGGTGTAGTGGGAGGAGAGAAGTTACTATCTTGTTTTGCCTCACTGCCGAGATAAGAACATCTTTTCTAAAGCGCGTCAGGTGGTCTCCTGAAGAAAGTATCACTTTCCTGGTGACTGACTGTCTTCTCAATCCTCGAGGGATGGCCAAACTTTGGTCAGGTAAGTGACTATTTCCAGCAAAAATGGTATTCTCATTTCTTCTCCAGCAAAGCCTTTTGATTATTGGATATATATACATATATATCTGCAGCACTAGCAATAGCAGCAGTGGTGGCAGTAGTAGTAGTAGTGGTAATAGTGGTAGTAGTAGTAGTAATAGTACCAGTAGTAGTAGAAGTGGTGGTGGTGGTAGTAGTAGTAGCAATACTAGTGGTAGTAGTAGTAGAAGTGGTGGTGGTGGTGGTGGTAGTAGTAGTAGTGGTGGCAGTAGTAGTGGTGGTGGCAGTAGTAGTAGTGTTGGTGGTGGTAGTAATAGTAGTGGTGGTGGTGGTAGTAGTACTAGTAGTAGTAGTAGTGATGGTGGTGGTATTAATATTAGTGGTGGTGGTAGTAATAGTAGTGGTGGTGTTAGTAATAGTAGTAGTGGTGGTAGTAGTAGTGGTGGTGGTGGTAATAATAGTAGTGGTGGTGGTAGTAGTAATAGTAATGGTTGTGGTAGTAGTAATAGTAGTGGTGGTGGTAGTAGTAATAGTTGTGTTGGTGGTGGCAGTAATAATAGTGGTGGTGGTGGTAGTAATAGTAGTGGTGGTGATGGTAGTAACAGTAGTGGTGATGGTAGTAGTAGTAGTAGTAGAAACGATGGTAGTAGTAGTAGTAGTAGTAATAGAAATGATGGTAGTAGTAGTAGTAGAAGTGATGGTAGTAGTAGTAGTAGAAGTGATCGTAGTAGTAGTAGTAGTAGTAGTATTAATAGTAGTAGTAGAAGTGATGGTAGTAGTAGTAGTAGTAGAAGTGATCATAGTAGTAGTAGTAGTAGTACTGAAAGTGGTTGTAGTAGTATTAGCATAAGTGGTAGTAGTAGTAGTAGTTGTAGTAGTGGAAGAGGTAGTAGTAGTAGTAGTAGTGGTAAATGTGGTAGAAGTGGTGATAACAGTAGTAGTAGTATTCATAGTCTACAGGCTATATGAGAATGGGCCCAGACGGTAAACCACTACAGGGCCCACATTTTTCCCCCTGTTGCGAGGGTGGTCCTGGATGGCCTCGGAGGCCCCCCACCACCCCCCCCCCGCAGTGAATGAAAATGTATAGCGTGGTGTCGAACTGAAAGACGCAGATATAGCAGCTACGTACAGGTGCAAACACAAACCGTAAACAACACGTATAGACCGAAAGGCACATATAAATTCTGTGTCTTCAGTTCACAGGCAACAGCAACGCGAGAAAATCTCAAAAACGATATTAAATTGCCAGCGAATTATATCATTTTCATCGCTTTCTCTGTGTGTGTATGTGTGTGTGTGTGTGGGTTTTAACATTCCTTTTTCTCTTACAGAAGAAAGTTATTCTCCCAAATACACTCGCTTATGTGTTTCCCTGGGTACAGTCTTTCCTAGTTATACTTTCATTTCAAGAGAATAGTCTCCCCTGTAGTTAGGCGGCTTCGCTTCCGATGGCAGCATTGTCTAGGGGGTCTAGGGAAGCTTGCTTTGAGCTCTTGGCTTCCCCGTCTTTCGCCGCGCTAAAACTTGACCTGGCCGGTTTATTTTTACTTGAACAAAAGGTTTATTTCTGAATTATTCCCGTCAGATATTTTTCTTTTCACATCATCATCATCATCATCATCATCATCGTCATCGTCATCATCATCATCATCATCATCATCATCATCATCATCATCGTCATCACTGACATAAGATGCTAGAACACAAATATGGCTTATCGTTATATTCTGACCAATTATACAAATCCGGCGCCGATATGGTCAGCAATGAAAGCAATCTTCTTCTTCTTCTTCTTCGTCTGCTTTTGCCCCCACCCTCCCCAGGAACGGTATAGGCTGCTTACTTTCACGGTTGGCAGCTAGACTGTGACATTTACGCCTTTTGGGCCCTCCTAATCTAATTCAGTTTTAACATTGTTTTTTTTTCTTGGTTTGTTTTCCCATTTCCATCTATTTTTGTCACCCCCCCCCTCCTTCGGTTATCTGTTTTTTATCCACTTGGGCCCCCCCCCCCCCCCCGAAGCCATCCAGGCCCACCCTCAAAACAAGGAAAACCCTCTAGGCCCTGGAGTGATGCGCCGGTTGGGTCTCCTTCTCAAAGGACCTCAATATGACGACTTCTACGGCTACAACAACAACAACAACAACTACTACTACTACTACTACTACTATTACTACTACTACTACTACTGCTACTACTACTATTACTACTACTAATATTACTACTACATTTACCACCATTTCTGCTACTACAATATCATTGCTACTACTACTACTACTGTTGCTACTACTGCTTCTATCACAGTGCTGCTGTTATAGCCTCTGATGTTCCTGCTACCACCACTGTTACTTCTACTGCTACTACTACCATTACTACTACTGCTGCGACTACTGTACGTCTATTGTTACTACTCTTACTACTATTACTACTCTTACTACAACTACTATTACTACTATTGATGCTGCGACTACTACTACTCCTACCATTACCACTACTATTACTACTACTACTACTACTATTACCGCTGATGCTGCTGAGACTACTACTATACTACTACAGCTACTACTACTACTACTACTACTACTACTACTACTACTATAGCTACTACTGCTACTACTATACTATACTGCTACTAGTACTAGAGCTACTACTACTACTGTTACTAGTATTAATGCTACTACTATACTACTTCAGCTACTACTACTACTACTACTACTACTACTACACTGGAGTGAAGACGATTGTCAAATGAGGCAATCAGCGACCCAAAGCTGATAGCTATAGCGTCATGTTTAACTAGCCATAGCTGACCAAGACCCTGTCCCACCTCTCCGTGGTACCTCCAGTAACAGGCTTAGCCAGGCTAACGGGGCATGGATCGCCATAGTCCCCATGGTGGTGGAGTCTGCTGAAGAAGCATTACAAACAGCCAGCTTTTTAGCTGTACTCAGAGACTGAAAAAAATAGCTGCCATAACCAGCTCCCGCGCCTCAACACCTTCACAGCATCGGCTGCAAAGAACACCAGCTCACAGTTCCAGGGAGTTCGTACACGTACAAGTAAAGTACAGGTACTACTACTACTACTACTGCTACTACTACTACTACTACTACTACTACTGCTGCTACTACTACTACTACTACTACCACTACTACTACTACCACTACTACTACTACTACTACTACTACCACTACTGCTACTACTACTACTACTGCTACTACTACTACTACTACTGCTACTACTACTACTACTACTACTATTATTACTGCTACTACTACTACTACTACTACCACTACTACTACTACTACTACTACCACTACTACTACTACTACTACCACTACTGCTACTACTACTACTACTACTACTGCTACTACTACTACTACTGCTACTACTACTACTACTGCTACTACTACTACTACTACTACTACTACTACCACTACTACTAATACCGCTACCATTACTGTTACTACTGCCACCATCACTACTACTGTTCCTGCTGCTACCAATAGTACTACTATTACTGCTGCTGCTACAACCACAACAACAACAACAACAACAACAACAACTACTACTGCTACTACTACAACTATTAATACTACTACTATTAATACTGCTGCTGCGACTACTACTACTGCTACCACTACTACTACTACTACTACTACTACTACTACTACTACTACTACTACTACTATTACTACTACTATACTACTACTACTACTACTACTGCTACTAGTACTACTACTACTTGCTGCTCTACCACCATCGATGCTGTCACTACCACTTCTTAATAAATATACTCCCGTCTCATATCTACGTGTGTATTTTATCCGAAAGCTTTATTAAGTTAGAAAACACTATTTTCTAGTTGCAGAAGTTTTGCGGGACCGGCAGTTACACACCATTCATAACCCCCCCTTTTTCTACGGATAAAAGATTCCCTTGTGTACCCGCGCTATGAAATGATGTTGCTCGCAGAGAATCATCAATCTTGTTAAATATGCAGGAAGGCTAGAAGCCAGAGCTCAGGATCTACAAGCATTTTTTTCTTTGAAGTTATGTCACGCTTCGCAGGGACTATGCTGTTATATCTGCGCCTTTCGTATCCGACACACATTGTCTTCGGCATGGCTTACATTCAGAAATGCGGGGGGTGGGCCGCCTTTCCGTTGGTTCTTTGTCTACAACTCTTGTCGAATACAAATGCTTCTATTTGTGTTCGTTAACTTTGCCTAGTCTGCCCACCTTATCTTGTATGATGACTGTATAGCAGTGGTATGCTGTCTGTGTTGCATTTTAGCTGTCACGATATTGTGAGAAATGTCTTGAAGATCTTCTGAAAAGGTGTCTAGTTCTTTGTTCTTGAAACGCTTTGGAGAATCTAGGTCGGCTATTAAAGTGAGGCGAGTTTGAATCCTACTAAATTTTCAAATTAAATAAACCACGCAGGTATCATTATTGCATGTTATCGTTCACATTTTGTGGGAGCTAGATGTAATTTCTCGTATTGTGTGTTGTTATTCTTTCGGTTATTTTTATGGTGGTACTCCTCGTTATATGCATAGTGTCAAATCCTGTTTGGATCCAGGCTAATCCTTGGTTCGATTACCAGTTTTAAGTCTCCTTTTACGTCCAGGTGTCACGTCTTATATCTGTCGCAGTATCACGTCTTATATCTGTCGCAGTATCACGTCTTATATGTGTCACAGTGTCAAGCCCTCTATCTGTGTCAGTGTCACGTCTTATATCTGTCGCAGTATCACGTCTTATATCTGTCGCAGTGTCACGTCTTATATCTGTCGCAGTATCACGTCTTATATCTGTCGCAGTATCACGTCTTATATCTGTCGCAGTATCACGTCTTATATCTGTCGCAGTATCACGTCTTATATGTGTCACAGTGTCAAGCCCTCTATCTGTCGCAGTGTCACGTCTTATATGTGTCGCAGTGTCACGTCTTATATGTGTCGCAGTGTCACGTCTTATATCTGTCGCAGTGTCACGTCTTATATGTGTCACAGTGTCAAGCCCTCTATCTGTCGCAGCGTGACGTCTTCTGTCTGTCACGGTATCAGATTTTCTGCTTGTCAGTCATAGTGTTTCAAGTCTGACATAAAGGCTCGTCTCATGTCTAGTAGTGTGACATGTTTTCAAACTGTCACAGTAGCACTTCTTCTGTCTGTCACAGTATTACGTCTCTTGTCTGTCAGTCACACCACCACGTCTTCATATCTGTCACAGTGTACGTTTTATGTCTTTCACGGTGTCTCATCTTCTATCTGTAACAGCGCCTCGTCATCTATCTGTCACAGGCCACGTCTTATATCTGTCACAGTACCACGTCTTCCATCTGTCACAGTGCCACGTCATCTATCTGAAAGTGTCACGTCTTCTGTCCGCCACAGTGTCACATCTTCTATCCGTCACAGTGTCATATATTCTATCCGTCACAGTGTCACATCTTCTATCAGTCACAGTGTCACATATTCTATCAGTCACAGTGTCACATCTTCTATCCGTCACAGTTTAGTCCAGAACTAATTATTGCTTGGTTGTGTAACTTCAAAGTTTTCAGGGCCGGCAAATCAGAGCCGGCCAAGACCCTAGCCCCCTTCCTCCTGTGTGCTCCTGCTAACATGATGAGCCTTACTAACTAGCCAGGACTCGGTGTAGACCCCGTAGTGTTCGAGGAACAGCTCGCTTTGCTTCTTCTTCTTCTTCTTCTTCTTCTTCTTCACAAGCGAGCATTAAATCTTATTTGTGACAAACACCCAGTACAGACGGTAGATCAACACAAACAACTCAAAATTCTACCCCTCAAAAATAGAATCATTTTTAAGAAAGTTAAGTTTGTTCACAGAATTCTGTCGCACAAAGCTCCGCCTTACTTGTGGTCACTGTTTACGTATAACTCTAAACATAGCCAGCGTTTAAAAAACTGTCTTCTTCTTAAACCCAGGATTGATCTGTACAAGAAAAGCCTTGCATACTCTGCAGTACAGCTCTGGAACACCCTCCCCTACAATTTAAAATCCATTGGTAATACTTCATCCTTTAACTCAAACCTGTTTCATTACTTACTTGCTTGTAATTATATGCCTCCATAAAATAACCAGCACTCTCTCAACACATGGCTCGTAAACCATCAAGTATTTCAGTGACATAGTTAGAAAAGCAACTTGTTAGATATTGTTAGAAATGATTTTAATGTTTGTTAAAAAAACCATATGTTAGAAGATCTGTATTTACAATGTATTTTTATTTATGTATATGTCTGCGTGTGTATGTGTGCGTGAGTGCTATTTTATTAGGTTAATTACTTCTTCTCTTTTACCTTGAATGTAGTAGTTAAATCTTACACTCTTTTGATATGTTTTTTCTAATTTAATTAGTATTTTTGTACTAAATCAAGTGTGTGAGAAGAATGAAAGATGGAGTGATGAAGGGCAGAATGTAAGAAGGGCCTGCGTGCCCAATTCTTTACCCTTGAAAAATAAAGATTATTCATTCATTATTCATTCATTCTTCTTCTTCTTCTTCGTGTTTGGACAAACTTCGACCCAATTTGGTATTCAATCAAGGGACTGTTACCCAGTCTACATTTTCAGCTTCTTCACTGCAAATAACATCAGACTACTGCCACATTACCATGAAGACAAAACTGTAAGAACTGGGACTGTGTTATATCTATCTTAGCTTTCTTGTTTCTAGAAGTCTTATCACTGTCTTTGTGACAGTGTCATCTATGTCTTTGTATGTTACAGTGTCATCTATGTCTTTGTATGTTACAGTGTCAACTCTGTCTTTGTATGTTACAATTACAATATCGTCATCTCTTTTGTGGGTATGTAATTTCTCCTCTTTGTCAAAGTGTCGTCATTTTGTTTGTGATAGTGTCACTACTTTTTTTTTGCAGTGTCTTCTCCTTTTCTTTTGTGTTATATAACAGTGTCAAGTGTTTCCTTTCTCCTATCTATGTTAAAGTGTTATTACCTTTGCTTTTTTGGACGTTTCTGTTATTATTACTATTGTTGTTATTATTATTTTGTAAAAGTATTATCTCTTTTCTTTCTTTTCATTATCTGACAATGTCATCACAAGTATTTGTGACAATGTCATCACAAGTCTTTGTGACACTGTCATCGGCACTCTTTGTGACAGTGCCACCACTGCTATTTGTGACAATGTCATCACCGCTCTTTGTGACGATGTTGTCACCGCTCAGTGTGACAGTATCATCATCGCTCTTTGTGACAATATCATCACCGCTTTTTGTGGCAGTGTCCTCACCGCTTTTTGTGACAATGTCATCATCGCTCTGTGTGACAATGCCATCACAACCCTTTGTGATAATGTCATCACCACCCTTTATGGCAATGTCGTATCTATATCTAATGTGGCAAAGATACCTCTCTCTCTCTGTCCACATCATCACAGGGCAAAGACAACTATTTGATGTAGCAATCAGAGACCTATAGCTGACACGATAGCGTCAGGGCTGGAGAAACCACACCTGGCCAAGACTCTGTCCCACCTCTCCGTTAGTACTCCCCAAGGAAAAAGTCTAGTCTGGTTAACGAGGACAGTGATCGCTATAATCACCACGGTGGTGGAGTCTGCTGAAGAAGTACCGCGCATCCCCTGCTCTTCACTTCCACTCAGGAACTGAAAAAAAAAGTAGCCAGCTTACAATCCGACACGAAGCTGTGCCTCAAGATTGGCCGCAAATAAAATCTCGCAGTTCAAAGGAGACAGAAGAAAAAAAAAAGGTCCATATCATCCATTTCTTTCTTTAAACAAGTTTCAACAAATGCGATGGATGCCTTAAACAAAAAAGTAATGTGAAACAGAGAAACACGAAGGTACGAAGGTCCGAACACAGCACAACTAACATTATACAAGGCCGGCGTTTCTTCCATGTCGCCATTTTCTCTCTCTCTCTTTCTTTTAAGGCGAATAAAGGACCAAGCGATTACCGGCCCTGTCACCTTATCACATTGCCTGGCCTGGTCCACGTCTCCAATCTCGTAAAGAAAAAAGCAGAACAGGAAAGAGAACAAAAAAAAAAAAAACCCACCAGAAATCTTGTTGCCATGGAAACACGCAAAGCTTGGGTTCTGAATCTCTGGAGAGGCTAGACGCGCTGGAGAGAGGAGGAAAATAAAGAAAATTAAAAAAAAAAAACCACGTTAGAGAATTAAATGCCAGCAGAGGAGAACAGAAGAAGAGTGACGTGTCCCCCCCCCTCCCCAACCCCTTGTGCTGTGGGAGTGAGTGTGTGTTGACAAGGATTCAGAGAAGATGGAGTGGTTTAACGTGGGGGGTTTATAAGCGTTTTAATAAAGACAGAGCTTGAATGGGTGGGGGTGGGGGGGGGTAGAGAGCAAGGCTTGGGTGAGTTTGTCTGTGCCAGGAAAGAATGCTCAAAGTACACCGTTCGTCAGATACAACTGTTTCAGGGGCATAGACAAGGGACAGGCAGCCAGGGAATAGACAAGGGACAGACAGCCAGGGGATGGACAAGGGACAGGCAGCCAGGGAATAGACAAGGGACAGACAGCCAGGGGATGGACAAGGGACAGACAGCCAGGAAAAAGACAAGGGACAGACAGCCAGGGAACAGACAAGGGACAGACAGCCAGGAAAAAGACAAGGGACAGACAGCCAGGAAAAAGACAAGGGACAGACAGCCAGGGAACAGACAAGGGACAGACAGCCAGGAAAAAGACAAGGGACAGACAGCCAGGAAAAAGACAAGGGACAGACAGCCAGGAAAAAGACAAGGGACAGACAGCCAGGAAAAAGACAAGGGACAGACAGCCAGGAAAAAGACAAGGGACAGACAGCCAGGAAAAAGACAAGGGACAGACAGCTAGAGAATAGACAAGGGACAGACAGCCAGGGGATGGACAAGGGACAGGCAGCCAGGGAATAGACAAGGGACAGACAGCCAGGGGATGGACAAGGGACAGACAGCCAGGAAAAAGACAAGGGACAGACAGCCAGGGAACAGACAAGGGACAGACAGCCAGGGAAAAGACAAGGGACAGACAGCCAGGGAACAGACAAGGGACAGACAGCCAGGAAAAAGACAAGGGACAGACAGCCAGGAAAAAGACAAGGGACAGACAGCCAGGGAAAAGACAAGGGACAGACAGCCAGGAAAAAGACAAGGGACAGACAGCCAGGGAAAAGACAAGGGACAGACAGCCAGGAAAAAGACAAGGGACAGACAGCCAGGAAAAAGACAAGGGACAGACAGCCAGGGAAAAGACAAGGGACAGACAGCCAGGAAAAAGACAAGGGACAGACAGCCAGGAAAAAGACAAGGGACAGACAGCCAGGGAAAAGACAAGGGACAGACAGCCAGGAAAAAGACAAGGGACAGACAGCCAGGAAAAAGACAAGGGACAGACAGCCAGGGAAAAGACAAGGGACAGACAGCCAGGAAAAAGACAAGGGACAGACAGCCAGGAAAAAGACAAGGGACAGACAGCCAGGGAAAAGACAAGGGACAGACAGCCAGGAAAAAGACAAGGGACAGACAGCCAGGGAAAAGACAAGGGACAGACAGCCAGGGAACAGACAAGGGACAGACAGCCAGGAAAAAGACAAGGGACAGACAGCTAGAGAATAGACAAGGGACAGACAGCCAGGGCACAGACAAGGAACAGACAGCCAGGGAACAGACAAGGGACAGACAGCCAGGGAACAGACAAGGGACAGACAGCCAGGGAACAGACAAGGAACAGACAGTCAGGGAACAGACAAGGGACAGACAGCCAGGGAACAGACAAGGAACAGACAGCCAGGGAACAGACAAGGGACAGACAGCCAGGGAACAGACAAGGAACAGACAGTCAGGGAACAGACAAGGGACAGACAGCCAGGGAACAGACAAGGAACAGACAGTCAGGGAACAGACAAGGGACAGACAGTCAGGGAACAGACAAGGGACAGACAGCCAGAGAACAGACAAAAGACAGACAGCTAGGAAATAGAGAAGGGACAGACAGCCAGGGGATTAACAGTTAGGGCTTAGTACAAGGTGTAGACAAGGGATAGACAAATAGGGCATAGAAAATGAATAGACAATCATGGTACATTCAAGGGACAGACAACTAGGGACAGGCAAGGAACAGACAGTCAGTGCTTATGCAAGGGAAAGACAGCTAGGCTTAAGACAAAGAATAGACAAACAGGACATAGGCACAGGATAGGCAACTAAGGATAGACAAAGAACAGGCAATCAGCGCACTGTCACGTGACAGACAATTAATGTTAAGACAAGGAATAGACTGCATAGACAAGTACATACAGCTAGGCTCAAGACAAGGAATAGTCAATCAGGGTATAGGCAAGGGACAGACAATCAGGGTTAGGACAAGAAATAGACAGCCAGGACATAGACAAGGGATAGACAACTAGAGCACGGGCAAAGAATAGGCAATCATTGCATAGACAATTAATAGACAACCTAGGCTAAGACAAGGAAAAGGCAATCAGGATATAGAAAAGGAATGGACAATTCGGATATAGAAAAGGAATGGACAATCCGGATATAGAAAAGGAATGGACAATCCGGATATAGAAAAGGAATGGACAGTCCCTATATAGAAAAGAAATGGACAATCCGGATATAGAAAAGGAAATGGACAATCGACTCATATGCATGGTACGGACAACCAGGGCATATAAAGAAACAGTCGAACAGGGCATAGACACGGACTAGACAACCACGGGCTTGATAACAATAAAGTACCAACATTTGACCTCGGGGACGGAAACACACTTAGACATCTGTGACCTGTCACGTCATCCAAAAGACAGTGAGTTCTGGACCAGCAAAAGACGCCCTCTAGACGACACACGGGCAGAAATAGACCGCCCCTGAGGTCGATGACTGTCTGCTTTACAGGACGCAGCGTTCAAATTCCCGCGACTGATAAAGCAAATAGGCCGACAAATACGAAGAAACGAATATTGACACACAAATAGAAGTAATGGCGTACATTTAAATGCAGACAGACAGACAGACAGACAAACAGCGACTGACAGAATCCGGCTTCTTTGAGTCGGGGGAGGAAATATTACCCACTTTGAATGATAAAGTGGTCAGAGATCAAACTGCTTGTTTCAAGACTGGTCAAGACCGTATTCTGCCTCCCAGTGGTGTCCCTAGCAACGGACAGCAATTTAAAGCAAGCGAATGGGGAACGGGACGAGAAGCCAGGCGGATCCTAAAAGTACGGTGTACTGAAGTCGGATGTGTCGCAACGGTGCATAACAGCAGTACAACGCAGTCAATGCCCTTTTGAGGGCGAAAGAAGAAGAAGAAGAAGAAGAAGAAGAAAAAGAAGAAGAAGAAGACAGACCATACATACAGACGAGAATGAAAGACCGAGCAGACAGTGCAGATATACAGTAGAACAGAGATATAAAGAAGCAAATATAAATAACAGACAGACAAAGAGCAACAGAAACAAAAATAAATAAATACATCAGTAGTATTGGACGCTGAATTTTAGTATTCAGCTCGCCTTCTCGGGTTTCTCAGGACACCAACAAATGAGTTTATCTGAATTTTCTTTGTTCAGTTATTATCTATCTAACAGTATTTCCCACTAGAAGTATTCATTTCTTTCTTTTGTGGTTCTAGTTCTCTTCGCTTTCTGAGGCACCCAAACGGGCTAGCAGACTAAAAGACGAGACAGACAAATGTTATAAACTGAAGCTAAAGACATTGCTTGTCTTTGCCATCAGCGAACCATAGTTGACATGCTGGTGCCAGGGTTGGCGAACCATGGCTGACATGCTGGTGCCGGGGTTGGCGAACCATAACTGACAAAGACACCCTGTCACATCTCTTCGTTGGTAACTCTAGTAACAAGCCTAGTGCGAACATGTTTCGTTTCGTTTCCTGTTGGCCGACAAGAAAGCGAAACGAAACAAGTTCCGGAAGAAAAGCTTTTGTGTTGTTAATTTTTGAGGGAGATTCATTTTTCATTCGGGAGCATGGCCAGATGTAAGGAGCAAATGTTTGCTTCTGCCTGGTCAGTGTTCGTCTCGTGTTTTCAGTAATTCTGAAATTTTCTAGTAATAAAAACTGTTAAGCAATGATCCCCCATATGCGCCTCTTCATTTATGTTAAGTTTTTGTTATAGGTTGTCATAAGCGAAAGTTGTATTTTTTTTAAAAAATGTATACGAAGATGGCTGCAAGACTACTTTGATGATCAGCGAATGGATGCATCAGCAGCAGGGCATCTTGGCTTACAACCGAGAGGCCTACAAGAGAGCTGTTAAGGAGGCAAAGTTCTGCAAGGGACATGCAAATGACCGACTGACGAAAATAGGTTGAATGTAACATTATGTTACAGGCCTGAAAGCGGGTTTCGGGCCGATTAAGAAACTTGATTTGTCTATAAGTGATGTGATCGTATCAAAGGCTAAAAGAACAAGTTTTAAGTAATTATGCACAAAAAGACAAAGAAGTGAAGGAATCATGTCGTCAAGATAAACCTCAATACTGTGACAACTTAGCAGAAGCAGCAGAGAAAGCAGCATATGCAAATGACATGAAAACCATAAACAAAATCACAAAGCAGATGAAAGACAACTTCAGCACAAGATGTGAGAGTGCAGTGAGGACACATAAGGGACAACTGGTCAGTGGAGAATGAGAAATAATTGAAAGATGGAGGGAACACTTTAACACCCTACTAAACAGAACACAAGCAGCACAAACAATAGACATACCTGAAGCAAAAAACGGAACTAAATATCAATACAGGACCAGTAACAATAAGTAAAGTAAAGGAGGCAATAAAGAAGCTAAAATTAGACAGGGCACCAGGTGAACAAACAGAATCCACCAGCATGCAGTATAAAATTAAACGGAACTATTCTAAAGCAGGTGCAGAAATTCAAATACCTTGGAGCAGTAATAATTCCAGATGGGAAATGCAGAACAGAAATTAGGAACAGAATAGGCCAAGCAAAGACTGCATTTCAGAGAATGAGAAACATATTAACCAACACATCCTTATCAATGAATGTTAGAAAACGAGTCCTAAAATGCTATATTGAACCTATCTTTTTACATGGAAGTGAATCATGGACAATAGGCAAGTCTGCACAAAAATCATTGGAAGCAGCAGAAATGTGGTTTATTAGAAGAATGTTGCGAATCCCTTCGACAGCAAAAATAACTAATGAGGAATGTATGAGAAGAGCTGGAGAGACAAAAAACCTGGTCACAAAGATAAGAGAGAGACAGTGTACTTTCATAGGACATGCAATGAGAAGAGGGGGATAGAAAATATTATAACAACAGGAAAAATAGAAGGAAGAAGATCAAGAGGAAGACCAAGAGAAATGATACTGGACAGTTTGATGGGATGGTGTGAGAGGAGATCACCAGCTGAGCTGATGGCCTGCATGAAAGATCGTGCACTCTGGAGAAGCATAATAGCCAACGCCAGTCGGCACGGCACCTGATGATGATGACCAGGTGAAGATGAAGTGATTGCTGAGATGTTGGAAGCAGAAGAAACAGAAACACCAAAACAACTCTGCCGGACAAGTATTTCCCAATCGTTTTATTTCCAGATTTGGGGATATTCATTGGCCAGCAAGGTCACAGGATTTATTGGCCACAGATTTCTTTTTATGGGGGTATCTAAAGAACACGATGTATGCTAGTCGACCACAGTCAATTGCAGACCTAAAATATCGAATCCGACATTGCATTCAAAATATCCCTTTGAACATGTTAAATGGTGTTATGCAGGAATTTTCCAGACGCCTGGCTGAATGTATCAAATGTAACGGCGGTCATCTAACCAGCATAATTTTCAAAACCTAAATATGATTGTCAGTAATAATAAAAATACCCACTTTTCTGAGTTTCATTTCACTTTTTCCCCCCAAAAAACATGTATAGCGCTTACTTATTTTCTATTTTTAAAATCCAGTTATGCTTTATGCCGGACCCTGTATGATAAAGGAAAGTTCCTGGGGCAGAAGATTGATGAAATATATGATAAAGGAAAGTTCCTGGGGGCAGAAGATTGATGAAATATATGATAAAAGAAAGTTCCTGGGGGCAGAAGATTGATGAAATATATGATAAAAGAAAGTTCCTGGGGGCAGAAGATTGATGAAATATATGATAAAAGAAAGTTCCTGGGGGCAGAAGATTGATGAAATATATGATAAGGAAAGTTCTGGGGGCAAAAAAAAGCGATAAAATATATGGTAAAGAAATTCTTGAGGGCAGAAGATGAATGAAACATGTGATAAGGAAAGTTCATAGGTCCCCAGATAATTGATAAAAGGGGTACAGATAAAGAAATGATTATCACTGGTACAATATTACAATAAAATAAGAGAATCGCTCACTTTCTACAAGTACAGAAAGTACTTTAGAACACGGAGAAGAGACTAGAAATAACAGAGTAACATCCCTTTCAATTCATATATATATATATATATTGCAATAGTCCCCACGGTGGTAGAGTCTGCCGAAGAAGTACTGCACATCCCCTGCTCTTTCTCTTCACCCAGGGACTGAAAGAAGAAAAGAAATAGCCGCCTTAACAAGCTCCCGACCTGACATGATGCTGCGCCTGAACATCTCCACAATATGGGCTGCAGAGAACACCCGTTCTCAGTTCCAAGGAGATAGAAGAAGAAGAAGAAGAAGAAGAATAAGAAGGAAGAACAAGAAGAACAACAAGAAGAAGAACAAGAAGAAGAACAAGAACAAGAAGAACAAGAACAAGAAAAAGAAGAAGAGGAACAAGAAAAAGAAGAACAAGAACAAGAACAAAAAAAGAAGAAGAGGAACAAGAAAAAGAAGAATAAGAAGAACAAGAACAAGAAGAAGAACAAGAACAAGAAAAATAAGAAGAACAAGAAAAAGAAGAAGAGGAACAAGAACAAGAAGAAGAAGAACAAGAACAAGAAAAAGAAAAAGAAGAAGAACAAGAACAAGTACAAGAAAAAGAAGAACAAGAACAAGAAGAACAAGAACAAGAAGAAGAGGAACAGAAAGAAGAACAAGAACAAAAGGAACAAGAACAAGAAGAACAAGAAGAAGAAGAAGAACAAGAAGAAGAACAATAAGAAGGCCCTATTACGCCACAGAAGCACTTGAGGAATCTGAGAATATGATGGTATCTTCTATGACCTGCCAGAACAATAAAAGTCCATCCTGCTTTCAGCTTCAACATTCCATAGAGAAAATGCCATTTAGGTCAGCAACCGGCACTACAACCCGCACACCAGCCCCGAGGCTACGAAGACAACCTGTTAATGGCTTCTGTTGTACCTGGCTAGTCGGTCACACACACACACCGACAACAAAATCTCCACAGAAGCGGCAACGTGTTCACAGCCTTCCAAGCTTAAGTCTACCGGGGCTGAAAGTGGATTTGCGTGTTCGAGTCACTTACAGTGAGTCCTCTCAACTGATTTGCTATGTGTATGTTTGGCGGCATAGACAGAAACTGAGGTCTCTTTGAGTTGGCTTCTTTTGTTTGTTTGTTTGTTTTTTTTCTGTGAGACTTCCTCCATTTGTCTTTGTGTCCCTGTCTGCCTGTGTTTCTCAGTCTCATTCTGCCTCTTTGTATATTTGTCAGTTTGTTCCTTTATACATGTATGTCTGTGTCCGACCATGTCTGCTTTTCTGTCTGTCTCTCTTCTGTTTTTTTAATATTGTAAGAAATATATGTAATACAGTGTGATGGATAGATATACAGACAGACAGATAGATAGATAGATAGATAGATAGATAGATAGATAGATAGATAGATAGATAGATAGATAGATAGATAGATAGATAGATAGATAGATAGAAAAAAATAGAACGAACATAATTTTTTTTCAAAGGGTTAAGAATTGGGCACGCAGGCCCGTCTAAGATTCTGTCCTTCATCATACAGCTTTCATTCAGCATTTATTAATGAGCATTAATAATCATGAAGACACAATTAAATGATTACATAAATAAATAATAAACTTATCTCTTGTCCATACACTCCACACTCTGATTTATGCATCAGCATAACATAAACTTGCATTCTTACATTCATTCAAAACTAAAATTTATAGAAAAGCTGTTAAAAAATACAACAATCAAGCCATACTTTAAACTACTTTAAACTATGCTTAGGGAGGCATATAGTCCATATCAAACAGATGTTCACAAAGTTTGAAGTTATAAGAACGAATATTACTTTAAGTTTTTGATAAGATGGTAGGGCATTCCAAAGGTGGGCAGCTGAGTAAGAAAAGCTTTTTTAAAAAACATGTCAAGCCTTGATTTTAGGGAGAATACAATTGCTTAAGAGTTGACTGTGTTTTGGGTTGGATTTGAACAACGACCACAGATAGGGTGTAGCATTGTGCGATAGAATTTTATGAATTAACCTGGCCTTGTTGAAAAGAAATCACTTCTTGAGGGGTAGATAGATAGATAGATAGATAGATAGATAGATAGATAGATAGATAGATAGATAGATTGATTGATTGATTGATCTTTATTTCAAAAGGGTTAAGAATTGGGCACGCAGGCCCGTCTGACATTCTGCCCTTTATCATACATCTTTCACTCTATTCCAGACATTCTACAAATATGCTGTTCATATAACAAACATAACTAACATGGAAGCTGAGAGACATACAATAAAATATAACGTTTACGTTTCACTCTTAAACATTCACTCAGTACAGAAGTAACTACATACATTATAAATGACTATCTACTAAACAAAATTTTCGGGACTATACAGAAAACAATTAATTGTATTCGGTGTCTGTAAGAGCAGCTTAAAATAACTTTTAAGTTTTATAATTCATGGAGGCATGTAGTCGACATCAAATAGATACTGGGAAAGCTTGTAGTTGTAGGAAGGAGTATAATTTATATTTTTTATATAGGATGGGAGGGTATTCCAAAGATGAGCAGCAGAATAACTAAAGCTTTTCTTGTAAAGATCAAGTCTAGGTTTTGGAAGACATATGTTGTTCAAGCGTTGACTGCACTTTGGGCTAAATTTAAACAGGTTCCATAGATAAGGCGGGGCATGCCGTGAAAGAATCTGATGTACTAACTTGGCTTTGTTGAAGAGGAACCTGTTCTTAAGGGGTAGTATTTTGATACGTTTGTGATGATTAGTTGTTTGTGCTTGATCTTTGTCACTAATAAGCTTTACTGCTCGCTTTTGGAGAGAGCAAAGCCTCTATGTATTTGACACTGAGCAACCATCCCAAACTGTTGAGCAATAGTCTAAATGTGTTTGTATATGAGCTATGTAGTATGTCTTCCTAGTGTCTTGATCTATGAAGTGCTTAATTTTAGCTAATTGGTATACTTTTTGTGCGATGAGTTTTGTTAGACATTGCACATGAGAGTTCCAGGTCAGATGTTGGTCAATAATAAGACCTAGTGTTTAGATAGATAGATAGATAGATAGATAGATAGATAGATAGATAGATAGATAGATAGATAGATAGATAGATAGATAGATAGATAGATAGATAGATAGATAGATAGATAGATAGATAGCGAATGAGTGACACTAAGAAATCAAAAGAGATTAGGGGAATGACAAGGGGGGGGGGGAAGAAATAGCTAATTAAAGTGACTAAAGTAATTGAAGTAAATAAAACTAAATTAAATTAAAGCAAACTAAACGAACTACCTAAAGTAAACTGAAACAAATTAATTAACTAAACTTACTAAATTAACCTAAACCAACCAATTATCTAAATAGCCATAACTAAACTAACTAAACTAAACTAAACTAATTAACTAAACTTACTATATAGCGAAACTAAACTACATTAAAATAGTTAACTGAGCTTACTAAACTAAAGCAACAAACTAAACTAACTGATTTAAACTACATTAACTGAACTAAACTAATTTAAAGTAATGAAATAAATTTACTCAGCTATGCAAGCTGACCAACCTAACTTAACTAAACAAAATTAAATCAATTAACTCATTCATTCACTCATTCATTCATTCATTCATTCATTTGCATGTCCCTTGCAGAACTTTGCCTCCCTAACAGCACTCCTGTAGGTCTCTCGGTTGTGAGCAAGATGGCCTGCTGTTGATGCATCTATTTGCAAATCATCAACGATGTTTTGCAGCCATCTTTGCCTTGGTCTTCCTCTCTTTCTTTTTCCCATTATATACTCTTCCAAGACGGTTTTCTCTAGATTATCATGAATTACTAATCTTAACTAAACCAACTAACTAAACTACATTAACTACTAAACTTACTAAATTAAACTAAACCAAGTAACTATACTGAATTGAACTAGTTAGCTAACTTTATTAAGCTAAATCAACAAACTAAACGAACTGAACTAAACTAATATAAATAAACTAATTAATTAAATTTACTAAACCAGACTAACAAAAGCTAAACTAAATTAAATAAATTATTCTTAATTTAATCATGTAACGTTATTACCATCAAATATATTCTGAACATAATAAGGAACGGGATGAAAAGAACGGGGATACACATTTTGGGAATCTGCGAACATCGATGGAAAGGATCAGGACGGTACAAGAGCGAGAATGAAAAAAAGTGTGGAAGAGATAGTGAAATGTTTAAAGAAATGAAGACATTGACGAGAAATGTCACACTTAAGCTAAATGTAATTTGTGACGAGAAGGGGAATACTCTGACAGAGACAGAGGAAATTCTAGAAAGATTTATTAAATCTTTATATACTCTGGTTGAGAATTAGGAGGAAAGAATGGAGTGGCTTTTTACTTGAACAAATCAACATCAAAAGCATTACTAGGTTACAATCCAGCAAGTGATAGAATCCTCACAATCAGACTTAAGGGGACTCCCAGAAATGTAACAATCTTCCAGATATATGCACCTACATCAGCAGCAGAAGAAGAGGAAGTAGAAGACTTTTATAACACACTGCAAACAATGATAGACCAGGTACGGAAAAATCATATTGTATTAATAATTGGGGGGGGGGGGGGTAATGCAAAGATTGGTACAGAAAGAGCAGAAGATGAAGGATATGTCGTAGGGAAATTTAGTATAGGACATAGAAATGAGGCAGATGACAATCTAATGGCGTTTTGTATGGAAAATGAGTTAATGATTGCTAACACACTTTTTAAACAACATCCAAGAAGACTTTACACATGGGCATCACCTGATGGGAAAACCAAGAATCAAATAGATTACATTTTAGTGCAAAGAAGGTGGAGATCAAGTATAACATCAGCAAAAACTTTACCAGGTGCTGATTGTGATACAGACCATGAGTTATTAATAGCAGACATGAAGATAAAGATAAAAAAGACAGTTGCAGGATCAAGACCACTTCGCTTTGATCTTACAAAAATACCAGAAGGGTACATAATGGGAAAAAGAAAGAGAGGAAGACCAAGCCGAAGATGGCTGCAAGACATCGTTGACGATCTGCATATGGATGCATCAGCAGCAGGCTATCTTCTTCACAACCGGAGGCCTACAGGAGTGCTGTTAGGGAGGCAAAGTTTCGCAAGGGACTTGCAAATGAATGAATGAATGAATGAATGAACAGCTTAAAACATCTCCATGTTAATTTATAACACAGTGTTAATTTAGAACACATAATGTTAATTTAGAACATTTAACATTCATTTAGAACTGCGCACTATTAAGAAGAATAAGAATCAATTTAGAACATTCAATGTTCAATGTAGAACATTCTTATATCTGTAAGACGACGTTGGCTAATGTATTGTAAACAAGATTTTAACATTTCAGGACATTTGTGTAAAACCAGGGAACAAGGACGAGCGTCATCAAAGAATTGTCTTTTCATGCTATTAGAAGCCGACGAAAAAGTTGGTGGGGGTGGGGGGGGGGGGGGTGGGAGTGGAGGGAGGAATTGGGCCTTAAACTCTAAAAATGGAGAATATTTGTTTTTTTTTTTTTAAGATTTAGACTCATGACAATATAATGGGAAAAAAAAGAGAGGAAGACCGAGGCGAAGATGGCTGCAAGACATCGTTGATGATCTACAAATGGACGCATCAGCAGCAAGGCATCTTGCTCACAACCGAGAGGCCTACGGGAGTGCTGTTAGGGAGGACGTGTGAATTAATGAGGCTCATGGGAACAGATTTATTACTTAACGTTTAGAACGGTAATAACGTTGTAAATTAATAATATTAATTAATAACATCAATAACGTTGGATTTAATCATCATATTTAATAACGTTAATAAGGTTAATAACGTTGTAAACGTTAAGTAATAAATCTGCTCCTACTTTTTTCTTCCCCCTAGTTTATGCATTTTGGTACCACGGCCTTACTGCAGTGCCTCGTGTTGCTTGCTGTACACTTGTACACTAATTACTGTGTGTCTCATGACAGTACAGTGTACGTTTCCGCTGACAGTGTATTAAGGGAAATCACAAAGAGAAAGCGGCTGCAGCAAATAATTCTATTCATGATGGCGTGGACTGAGCTCCTCCTCCTCCTGCTGCTGCTGCTGTTGCTCCTCCTCCTGCTGTTGCTCCTCCTCCTGTTGCTGTTGCTCCTCCTCCTGCTGCTGCTGCTCATCCTCCTGCTGCTGCTGCTCCTCCCACTCCTGCTGTTGCTCCTCCTCCTGCTGCTGCTGCTCACCCTCCTGCTGCTGCTGCTCCTCCTCCTCCTGCTGTTGCTCCTCCTCCTCCTCCTGCTGCTGCTCATCCTCCTGCTGCTGCTCCTCCTCCTCCTCCTGCTGCTGCTCATCCTGCTGCTGCTGCTGCTCCTCCTCCTGCTGCTGCTCATCCTCCTGCTGCTGATGCTCCTCCTCCTCCTGCTGCTGCTGCTCCTCCTCCTGCTGCTCCTCCTCCTCCTGCTGCTGCTCCTCCTCCTGCTGCTCCTACTCCTGCTGCTGCTGCTCCTCCTCCTGCTGCTGCTCCTACTCCTCCTGCTGCTGTTGCTGCTCCTCATGCTGCTGCTGCTGCTGCTCCTCCTCCTCATCCTCCTGCTGCTGCTCCTTCTCCTGCTGCTGCTTATCCTCCTGCTGCTGCTGCTCCTCCTCCTCCTCCTCCTGCTGCTGCTGCTCCTCCTCCTCCTGCTGCTCCTCCTCCTCCTCCTGCTACTGCTGCTCCTCCTCTTTCTCTTCTTTGTCCTGTTCCTCCTGCTCCTCTACCTTCTTCTTCTTCTTCTTATTTTGTCAGCCGATGCAGTGAAGATGATGCAGCACAGCATCTTGTTGTATTGAGAGCAGGTCAGGGCGACTACATATCTTTCCCCAGTCCATGAACGAAGCTAAAATGCAACGGGCGTGCAATAAGTCTTTAACAGACCCCACCCCCCTCCAACCCCCATGGGGATTAAAACGATCCCTGCTCTGTTAACCAGGCTAGATCTGCCTCTGGGAGGTACTAAAGAAAAAGTAGCACAAAGGTCTTGGTTAGCTATGTTTCCGCCAACCCTGACGCTGGCATGGGTTGCTGATTGTCAAAAGCGATCACACAGAGTCACGTAAGAGCGAGAATCATAGGGAATAAAAATTACATGAAAACTGACATTCATTCATTCATTTGTATGTCCCTTGCGGAACTTTGACCCCCTAACAGCACTCCTGTAGGCCTCTCGGTTGTGAGCAAGATGGCCTGCTGCTGATGCAGATATTTGCAGATCATCAACGATGTCTTGCAGCCATCTTCGCCTTGGTCTTCCTCTCTTTCTTTTTCCCATTATGTACCCTTCTAAGATGGTCTTCTCTGGATTATCATGACGTTTAATATGTCGAAAGTATTTAAGTTTTCTTTCTTTAATCCTCTTTACTAGCCAGCCTACTTCAATATTAAGTTCTTGTAGTATGGATATATGTTCTTTTTTGTGTCCATGATATTTGGAGAACTCTTCTGTAGCATTTACATTTAAAAGCATTTATATGTTTCTCAGCTGTTTTGTTAAGTGTCCAGGTCTCACAGCCATATATTGCGATGGGAAAGATGTATGCCCTTAAAAATCTTATTTTTGTGGTTTTGTCTGTTCCTCTCCACAGATTCTTTAGTTGTTTTACTTTCTGAAGATCGATAGATGTCCTCCTTTTAATTTCTCTCATTGTATCTCCACTATTAGTAGTGATCCAATATATTCAAAACTCTCCACTTCTTCCAGTTTTTCCTCATTTATACATATTTCAGCTGCCTTGCTTGTTTTGTCAGTTGTCATCAATTTAGTTTTCTTCGCATTAAGATAGAGGTTTTGCTATTCGGTGTTCTTACGGACTGACATAATTAGTTTTTCCATTCCTTTTTAAAACTGACATACTAGAAATAATATCCCCTTGGTCCAAGCAAATAAAGACTGCATTTCAGAGAATGAGAAACATATTAGTTAACACATCCTTATCAATGAATGTTAGAAAATGAGTCCTAAAATGCTATATTGAACCTATCTTGTTATATGGAAGTGAATCATGGACAATAGGCAAGTCTGCACAAAAATCATTGGAAGCAGCAGAAATGTGGTTTATTAGAAGAATGTTGCGAATCCCTTCGACAGCAAAAATAACTAATGAAGAATGTATGAGAAGAGCTGGAGAGACAAAAAACCTTGTCACAAAGATAAGAGAGAGACAGTGTACTTTCATAGGACATGCAATGAGAAGAGGGGGCATTGAAAATATTATAACAACAGGAAAAATAGAAGGAAGAAGATCAAGAGGAAGACCAAGAGAAATGATACTGGACAGTCTGACGGGATGGTGTGAGAGGAGATCACCAACTGAACTGATGGCCTGCATGAAGGATCGGGTACTCTGGAGAAGCATAATAGCCAACGCCAGTCGGCACGGCACCTGATGATGATGATGATGATGGTCCAAGCTGGCTGACCTTTGCTGGAGGTCTAATAACGCGTTGATCTCCAGTTAACCGGGTAGCCAGGCAGGTGGGAATAGTGAGAAGGCAATATGTGGGTGTATTTTAGAATCTGCACGGAGACGGAGAACAAATTCCGTAAAGTCGAATTTCTGTAATTCGATTATTACCTACTTTGGGGGTTTGGATCGGTCCGTCTTAAAAGCATTCTTGTCTCTGGAGAAAGCAGTGGCCTCTACCAGCACTGGCCATTGTTTAAACACATACACATACACACACGCTGTTAATACGCGTATTTGAAGCATAGGGGCCCCGAGCAACTGCCAAGTGTGCTAAGGCGTTACTGTTACATAAGATAAGAAAGGTAAAATCCCCCTTTTCCATGCCATCAAGGAATATAAGGAAAACTGTGCTATGTCTGGGTTTTTTTTTCCAAGATCTTCGGCAAATGAAAGTCTGACGTGGTCAGTATTTATGTCTGGCTGCATTTATCTTCCAAAGATATCTCTGGTACCCATTTTTTGGAGGCTGGGTCGACCTGGTATGGTCATACCAAGCATATATATATATATATATATATATATATATACGACTTTGCGGACGACATTTGTCTATTATCAAGCAGTCACAAAGATATGCAAGATAAGATAAACAAGCTAACTCAGAATGCAAACAACATAGGGCTAAAGATCAACGTAGGAAAGACAAAGTTAATCAAGCAAAATGTAAACAACAGAAATGTGCTCAGAGTAGATAGCAAGTTAGTGGAGGAGGTCAACGAATTTGTATACCTTGGCAGTAGAGTAGTAGAAAATGGAGACAGCACAGAGGACATCAACAGCTGACTTACTAGAGCAAACCAGGCTTTTGCAATGCTGCAGACTATATGGAAATAAAAAAAGAAACTAAGCATAATTATGAAAATCAGGATATTTAAGAGTAATGTCCTAAGTGTACTACTCTATGGAAGTGAATGCTGGAAAATCACCAAAACCATAGAAAACAAGTTGAATTCTTTTCAGACTAAATGTTTACGAAGAATTAGAAAAATATTTTGGCCAAACACCATAAGAAATAACATCTTATTGGCAGAAATGCAGATGAAGCCACTGACAACAATTATTGAGGAAAGACGCTGGCGATGGTTGGGACATGTGCTCCGAATGACTGACAATTCACTACCAAAAATAGCACTAAGATGGACACCACAGGGGATCAGAAGTAAGGGTAGACCAAAAGAGACATGGAGAAGAACAACAGAAAGGATGTTGAGCTATAGAGGGCTCACCTGGGCAAGAGCAGAAAAAAAGGCAAAGGACAGGCATTTGTGGAAAACCCTTGCGGAAGCCCCATGTGCCCTGGGCACTTTAGGTTCAGATATATATATATATATATATATATATATATATATCTTCTTCTTCTTCTTCGTCTTCTTCTTCTTCAGCTTTCTGAGCCATTACAGCTCAGTGCTGCAGATAAAGTTCGCCTCCATTCCTCTCTATTCCTAATCTTCTCTCTCCAATCGGTGACATCAGTTTCTTTTATGTCATCTTCTATGGTGTCTTTCCAACTCTGTCTTGGTCTACCCCTTGGTCTTGTTTCCCTCATCTCTTGTGCATATATCGTTTGTCTGTTCTCTTCCATTCCTTCTACATGCCACAGCCAGCGTAATATATATATATATATATACCCAATGTTGGGATTTGAATCTGCTACCATCGGATTGATAGATCGTGCTGTTTGGTAACCAGTCAGCCAACCAGGCCACATAAAAAAACCTGAGAAAAAAAAATGACCAGAAATAAGAATGGCCAGGAGTTGCATGCAGCAGCAGCTAACTATGTTCTCTTCAACGTCCAGAAGACATTAATAATATCAGGCATATTCATCAAAGGAAAATAAACACTGTAAATTGCTTACAAAATCTGGAGATGTACTTTAACCCCCCCCCCCCCCCCCACAAAAAAAGGAGGTGGGACGAAGATAGATTTAAAAAAACAGAAAGCAAAATAGGTCAGCTATCTCTCAGCACTTCTGCAAGAGAATGACACATAGTGCCGCCTGTTTTCTAAAAATGTAATCTGGCTCTCATTGAAGTTTACAGCCTGGCATTTCCTGCGCTTTTTTCCAATCTGGCAATGTGTCTGACGGATAATTTTATTTTGACATGAGTAAATCATGTTTAATTTGAAATGCTGAAAGAATGGATCAGATTTGCTGACCTTGGAGTTTTGGAGAAGTGTATGTTTTGGTCTGTGAGCGTGTTGGTATGTGGATGTTTGCGCATGTGTTTTTTTTAAGATGAGCAAACAAATGGGAATTTAAGAGTTCGTATAACATAACGCACCAGCTTAAGGTTGCCAACTCCAGCGGGCAAACAACGAGCTATAGTGATTTCTTTTCTTTTATCTATATTTCTTTTCTTTTATCTATATTTCTTTTCTTTTAGTTATATTTCTTTTCTTTTATCTATATTTCTTTTCTTTTAGTTATATTTCTTTTCTTTTATCTACATTTCTTTTCTTTTAGTTATATTTCTTTTCTTTTATCTACATTTCTTTTCTTTTAGTTATATTTCTTTTCTTTTATCTACATTTCTTTTCTTTTAGTTATATTTCTTTTCTTTTATCTACTTTTCTTTTTTTTTCCTTTTCTTTTATGCTTTAATTAAATACAGCCACCAGAGGCTGGAAAACAAAGTTTTGGCCAGGCCAGCCTACACCACTGTCTTCATGGTAGTCCGAGCAAGACCACAGTCTGCCCTAGCAAGGAAAAGTGCTGAAGTCGGAGGTACCCAGCCAAAAGGCGCATCGCAAATATCAGGATACCAGGCATAATCGCTAATCGCTAATTAAATACTGTTTATGTATTGTTGTTATTGCTGTTAGTGCTCTTGCGGGTGTTGTTGGTATTGTTGCTGTTATTGGTGTTGTTGCTGCTGTTTGTGGTACTATTATATTATTGTTGGTGTTGCTTCTGTTGTCCTTGGTATTGTGTTGTTGGTTTTTTCCCCTTGCTATTGCTGTTATTGTTGTTCATACTGTTTATATATTGCTGTTATTGCTCTTGTGGCTTCTGTTAGTATTATTTTTTATGCTGCTGGCGATTTTTTTTTTTTTGCTGCTTTTGTTGGCATGTTTATTTTTGCTGTTGGTAATTGTTGTTGCTGTTTTTGGTACTGTTTTTATTTATGCTGGTGTTTTATGCTGTTTTTTATGACAGTGCTGTTTTTGGTGTTAATTTAATTGTGCTGTTTTTGGTACTGTTTTTATTTATGCTGGTGTTTTATGCTGTTTTTTATGACAGTGCTGTTTTTGGTGTTAATTTAATTGTGCTGTTTTTTGTGTTTTTGTTGCTGTTGGTGTTGCTTTTCCATTGCACTGCACACTCACTGCTTCTTTTTTTTTTTTTTGGCTCAACACAGGGAGTGAAAAAAATATCTGCCATAACCCACTCTCAAGCCGACACGATGGACTGCCTCAACATCTTCATCGCACTGGCTGCAAAGAATACCAGCTCTCAGTTCCAAGA
>CM019699.1:8160079-8182579 GCA_009760885.1 Achatina immaculata
ATCGGTGGTTACCAACTTTTCACATCCAGGGACCATTTTTCCATTGTATTTAAGTTGGAGACCACCATTTTATATGGTATAAACTATATAAATGATTAACTACTTGTACTCAATAAATTGCACTTAACATCAGATTGATTTCCTCAAGGAAATAGAAAACAAGGAAGACCTAGACTTACTTGGAGAGGAGAAATTATGACAGTGCTCAGAGACAAGGGGTGCACATGGAAGGAAGCAGAGAATAATTCCAAGAACAGGGATGACTGGAGAGCCTTTATCCGTGGCCTATACTCTCAAGGGAGTGAAAGGCGATGATGATGATGATAATGATGATGATGATGATGATGATGAAACCGATACCGCAGCCCCAGGCCACCTGACATTGCGTCTGCAGATCATATTTTGAGAATCATTGGTTTGGACTTGCCACTAGTCTTCCAGCATGACATTCCTCTGAATCGACTATTTTCGACCATGGGCGAGGAACCAGACGTCGAATTACCGTCTCTTATTTTTGTACAGAGCGATAAAAATAATTTTCACGAACATCAGGGATTCGAGGTTACCCCAGCGTGAGAACTACTGATATAAATGATTGTTCTTCTCATTTATAAGACCTAAGTGAAAATGTATACAAAGGTCAGTGTTCGGAGTCTGTAGAATGGTCTAAAAACAATGAAATAAGAAGGTCAAATTGAATATGCTTTGATGTTTCATACGGGACGTCATTTAAAAAATTTTGGTCTCCCATTAGGGACGCTGGCTTTTATGTTTGGCCAGTAATCAGTGACGTCAACTTCTGTGACTGTCCATGTATGAGTGACATCACTTTCCATGTTTGGTCACATATAAGTGACATCATTTTCCATGTTTGGTCACATATAAGTGACATCATTTTCCATGTTTGGTCACATATAAGTGACATCATTTTCCATGTTTGGTCACATATGAGCGATATCACTTTCCATGTTTGGTCACATATGAGCGATATCACTTTCCATGTTTGGTCACATATAAGCAACGTCACTTTCCATGTTTGGTCACATATGAACGATATCACGTTCTACATTTTGGTCACATATGAGAGAAATCACTTTCTTTGTTTGTGCGCCCAAAAGTGATATTAATTTCTATGTTTATTCACCCACGACTGATGTCACTTTCTACGTTTGGTCACCTATGAGTATCGTCACCTTCTATCACCAACCACAGATGACGCCGCCCTAGATCTTTGCTCACTCAGTGAGGACGGCGTCACTTTCTTGAACAATCTTTTTTATAAATAGGAAACTACGAGACTTTGGTACAGTAAAGTAAGAGAACACAATTTTGTAGGATTAGACCTCGAAAAAAATTGTAGACAAAGCACTTTAGTGAGACGTGAGAGAAAGAAAAATCACAAGAGAATTACCTGGGATTCGAACCACGGACTTCTGTAGGACGAGCAGCCGTCTAGCCACCAGAGAACAGCGCACTATCGACTTAGCCAACTAGCACCCCTAGTTTGGCGTCACTTTCTATGCTTGGTTATTCATAAAAGACGCCACTTTCTACATGTGACCACTACTACCCGGTCTGTACTCCACCCAGAGTTTACTGAATCCAGCCCCCCCCCCCCAGGGTGCTCTATCGCACTCTGCCAAGTAGAACTCAACGAACTCTTGAAACAGACAGCGAAAAAATTTATCAAAACCAAACCAGAAATCACCCAACTATCTCCCCTTCTAAGCATCGGTCTGTCGAGAGAACGAGATCCATCACTGTACTCACACGAGGTGATCGAGTACAGCTAACAAATTTAGAAACGGACGCTTCAAGGCTGTCTCCAAAGTTTACCTTTCCCACTTAAATATTTACTTCCCGCTTTCCTTCGTGTGTCTTCCCCTTATTTCTACCGTTTCTTCCTGTTTTGATTACCGCCCCTTATCTAATCTTCCATCTATTATTTCCCCTTTTCCATCTTTTCTTCTTCTTTCCTCTTTGTCTCGATCATTCTTTTCTCATCTCCGACAGGTTTTGTTCACCTCCTTTGCATTCTAATTCAAAAGAACAAAGGTGACTCTAGCATGATCCCCCGGGCAAGTATTTATTGACCGCCAGAGCAAGAGACTGAGTAGGACTAACGACTGTCGCGTTGTGGTCGATGAGATTATGGGAACTGGGTCGTGCTGGAGTCGAATTAGAAAGCTGAATTTACACGAGCCAAGCTTTGACGTTCATGTTGCCACAGGTAGGCGCCAAGGGCTGGAAGACAGGAAGAATTCCTTTAAGCGGGACTTTTTTTTCTTAGATCTAAGATACAAGATAATAAGGGAGAAAGAATGCTTTTGATTGGGCTTGTATATTCAAATGTTTATATTTGTTACCGTCGCAATCATTCAGCTTGTGGATCTTATATCTTTCAACGTTTATAGATCTTATTATTTCTGTCTGATAAGTGTGCTTGTATCTGTATGTACATTATACAGGGTGTTCCGTAAGTAACTGTGTACTAACCTAGTATCGATTCCGGTATCGTAGTGATATCTTAATGTCTGCGGTATCTAGCCACATCTACCTGTCGCAGTCTAATTAAGATATCACTACGATACCGGAATCGATACTGGGGTAGTGCACAGTTATTTTTCGAATGCACTGTATATAATTGTATATATGTATCTTACGTTCTTCCCATGCCGTCAGGCGTCACACAGGTCTTCCATTATGTATCGCCATGGATCTCTATTCTCGGTCAGTTCCTTAACCGCGTCAAGGGGTCTGATGCCAGTCATCTCAACTTCTCTTGTCAGTTTTCTCTTTAGGGTCGACGTCTTTTTTGTTTTCCTTTTTCTAGTTGTTTCCCCATGTGACGGATTGCTTTGTGATTATATTGATTGCCTCTTCTCATCACGTGACTCACATATGCCCATCTTATTTTCTTGATCACTACTGAGACTTTTTTTTCTGTATGCTCTTATCTGTTTTAGTCTTAAATTCGTTGCATTGTATACTTAGTATTGTTTTAGACATTTGTTTTCCCGAATGCCTCCAGCTTGCATTCTATTTCATTGGTCACTTTCCAGATGTAATATGTATATGTAAGGATGGATATTACGTTTGAGTAGAATATTCCAAGCTTTGTTCTCTTGTTGAGTGTTGATTTCCATGTTTTCTCAAGATTCTTAAAAACCAATGCTGCCTTTGTGGTTCTGGTTCTAACTTTTTCCTCTTGTCCCCTTCCTTGTCCTACGATGGCAGAGCTCTTGGGATCGTAAAGACACTCAAGCCACCCTTCCTCCCACCCCACCATGACACTGTGGCAGTCTTGTATGTGTCTACATTATTCATTATTCGAATAACGTAGAACCTCCACTTAAAAAAAAGTCTAAGCTAAAAATGAATGCGAAGCAGGGTACATAGAGGTTATGCTTTTAGTGCTGATATTTTCATAGACCAGTCGGTCATCTAGAAGAGAATGTAGCTTAGACCACTCGGTATCCTAGAAGAGAGTGTAGCTTAGACCAGTCTGTACCCTAGAAGAGAGTGTAGCTTAGACACACTGTACCTTTTTTTCCCCGCTCCAAGAAGAGTCACCGTGTTCTCATTTCAACATCCCTGGGCTGACAAAGACATTTCCAGCCAGGTCTTGAACCGTTGACCGCGCCCTGGAAGACTCGTGCACTAACCAGTAACCACTTTAAATTAACATGGCTTTAATGTATCTGTTAATGGCGGTTTTTTCCCCGCGTGTGTCTACATTATTCATTATTGGAATAGGGTAGAAACTCCACTTTTTTTTTTATTAATCTAAGCTAAAAATGAATGCGATTCAGGGCACACAGAGGATATGCTTTTATAACTGATATTTTCCCAAACCAGTCGGTCCGTGTTAATGACGTTTTTTTTCCAGTGATAATGGTCTCCCCTCCCCCCACTCGTTAATGGCGTTTTTTTCCGCTGTAATGGCGTTTTCCCCCGTGTTAATGGCGATTTTTCCGTCTTAATGGCGTTTATCCCGTGTTAATTGCCTTTTTCACGTGTTAATGGCGTTTTCCCCCGTGTTAATGGTGTTTTTCCCGTGTTAACAGCGGTTTTTTCACGTGTTAATAGCGTTTTCCCCCATGTGAATGGCGTTGTTCCATGTTAACAGCTTTCCCACCCGTATTAATGGTATTTACCCGCATTAATTACTTTTTTTCCCTATTAATGGCGTTAAACCCCCCCCCCCCCCTCTTCCGCGTATTACTGGCTCCCCCCCCCCCCCCGCTAATGACGTTGTTTTCTCGTTAGATACATCATTGTTGATATCAAGCAGCGCGCATTTCCTAGTCGTTTCTGCCAGGGAGATGGTCTGTTCATGTTGCCAGTAAGCAAGATCAGTCTGTGGAGTACGTAAAGTACTCAGTGGGTTAGTGATGTGACCCCAGCCCAGGCCACCCGCTGTGTGGCCGGGCAGCTGGCTCTTCCTGGAGCTGGACAAAAAAAAAAAAATGGGGCCAGGCAGGATACAGACCCCTGGATCTTTAGTGTGCCGGAAGGTGAAGGGCAAAATGGGGACCAAAACAGTATTTTGTATGTTCTGCAATGTCACAATATAGTCTCATCCCAACATCTTCTTCTTCTGCTTCATCATCATCATCATCATCATCATCTTCTTCTTCTTCTTCCTCTTCTTCTGCTTCATCATCATCTTCTTCTTCTTCTTCTGCTTCATCATCATCATCATCATCATCATCATCATCATCATCATCATCATCATCATCATCATCTTCTACTTCTTCTTCTTCTTCTTCAAACAATTTACTATTAAAAACAAAAAAAAAATAAAGAATGATATACTAAATGATCTCATATTTCTTTTGAAATGATAAACCTGTCAACACCACCAATTACAAGACAGCTCCCGAGCTCACGCGCAGCACCTTCGCCCTTGATGTTGGCTATTCCGGACGCCAGACTTATCGCCAGATCTTGAAGAGATTTAATTTGTCGGCAAAAAAAGTTCTTCCTTTCAGGAACACAAAATTTAAGATAAAACAGGCCAGTGTTGGAAATGTAAACAAGAGAGGGCTCAGCGTTTTGATTTTTGTTCCAGGGATCTGAGAGCCAGATATTATCACTCATCACTCAGAGCTGTACTTGACCGAAAAGTTAGATAAGAGACGTCCTAAAGGTTACCATCTGACTCCAGACATGAGATATTCGTGTTGGTTTTGGTTTGTTTTTTTTTTTGTCGGTTGTTATCTTTTCTATCGCATCTTCACACACAGTTTATATAGGCAAAGACGCTGTCAGACTTTGAAAATCGGCAACCCATATCTGACATTGCTAGCATTAGGGGTGGCGGACCATAGCTGACCCAAGATCCTGTCCAACCTCTCCGTTGGTACCACCCCTACAACCCCCCTCCCCCAAATAAAAGGCCTAGCCTGGCTAACGGAGACCCATAACCAGCTCCCTGTCCGACCCCCCCCCCCCCCACAAGATGTGTCTCAATATCTTCACTGCAGTCGGCTGCAAGGAACACCAGCTGGCAGATCTTGGGAGACAGAAGATACAAGAAAAAAGAATTTGTGTGTATGTGTATATATATATATATATATATATATATATATATATAAGACGAATATGGACACCACAGAGGAACAGAAGTAAGGGTAGAGCAAAGGAGACGTGGAGAAGAACAGCAGAGAGGATGTTGAGCAATAGAGGGTTCACCTAGGGCAAGAGTGGAAAAAAAGGCAAAGGACAGGCGTTTGTGGAAAAATCCTTGCGAAACTCCTATGTGTCTTGGGCACTTAAGGTTCATATATATATATATATATATAATTCAGATGTAATATCCACCCTCATTTATGAATGTGAAAGCTGGAAAACAACTAAAGAAATAGACACAAAATTACACTCTTTCGAAAACAAAAACTGGAACGAATTCAAGAATAATGAAGAAATAAGACAGATGAGCAAACGACAACCCGTCTCATGGGTGATCAGAGAAAGAAGATGGACATATGTCGGTCAAGTGATGAGAAGAAACAATCAGAGAATACCAAAAACAAGCTATCAAGTGGAACACAAGAGGCAGAAAGAAAAGAGGTCGACGACATGAAACTCTAAAGAGGACATTGTTAAGAGAAGCCAGTTCAGTGGGCATAACATCCCTTGATGAGGTTAAAAAGCTCGCCGAAGACAGGAAATCTTGGCGAACTACCATGCGGGCTCTATGTGACGTCTAGCGGCACGGGAAGGATGTAAGATGCAAGATATACAGGGTGCGGCATAAAGCACAGCTGGATTTAACTGACGTATTGCGCAGAAACTGAATACGTGTGAAAAAAAACATGACGTCAGTGATGAAGCAGACAAGAAGTCATTTTTAACAATGGCTTCTTGGCAACACAACATCGCGCATTCACCGTTGAAACTTATTTTTAAAATGGGGAATCGTCTGTTACAGTGCTACGAAAGTTTCGTCTCCATTTTGAGTTGCATCCCTGTGATAATGTTCCCGATCGGAGGACAAAACAATTTTGAGGTGGGTCAAAAAATTTAAAGAACTGCTAAGTGCCTTAAGTCTACTGGTCGTCCAAGAACTCAACAGACACCTGAACGAGTTCAAGAAGTCCACAATGCGTTGCTGAGTAGCCCTTGGCGATCAACTGTTAGGAATGCTTTGGCACCTGGCATCCTCTTACTGTTAATAGTGATCTTTATGTGCAGATGCTAACTGAATACTTCATTCCAGACTTGGCCAACAGAAATATGAGATTAATATGTTTCAAAAAGATGGAGCAACTGCCCACACAGCCCGTCAGTCCATGGCCATGCTGCGACAAGCATTTCCCAATCGTCCTATTTCCATATTTGGGAATATTGACTGGCCGGCAAGGTCACCAGATTTATCGGCTGCAGACTTCTTTTTGTGGGGGTACCTCAAGAACACGTTGTATGCTGGTCGACCACAGACAATTGCAGACCTAAAAGATCGAATCCGACACTGCATTCAAAATATCCCTTTGAACATGTTATATGGTGTTATGCAGGCATTTTCCAGACCCCTGACTGAATGTATCAAATGTAATGGCGGGCATCTAACCGACGTAATTTTCAAAACCTAAATATGTTTGTCAGTAATAATAAAAATACTCACTTTTCTGAGTTTCGTTTCCTTTTTTTAAAAATCAAAATCATGTATAGCGCTTATTTATTTTCCATTTTTAAAATCCAGCTATGCTTTATGCCGGACCCTGTATAAGCTATGCTTTATACCGGGCCCTGCATAAGCGATGCTTTATGTCGGACCCTGTGTATAAATGTTTATAACTTTGGAACGAGGAAGCCACCCAAGCCATTGATAAATACTCTGGTTGAATCCCAGTCCCACTGGAGCTGGTTATTTTGGTACGTTTCAGCCGTCGCTGCGGTGATGCTGCAGTGTGTCACAGCTGCTGCTTTTTGTTCCGCAATTATCACACATTCGAGGCTCCTCCCAAAAGTAAGTTCACAAAGGTTGTTGCCGGAAGAGCAAACTTTACCTGGACATATCACACTACTCACTTTGTCCCACGACGGACATCTGATTCTTCCACGTGGTCGCCGAGATCACTGAAGCATTTGTCTAAGAGCAGGAAAAAAAAATTACTCGACGCCCTTCTTGCAAAATGTGCCGTCCCGAACGCAGGATCAGGGTTCCGACACCCTCATCACTCTGAGATCTGTGGCCATCAAGATGTCGCCCCGCGAGCTGGCAAAAGGTGAACATCGCTTGGCGCCAGGATGGGGCTACGCGACGGATGTTCCAGATTCTCCCATCGAAAAAAAAATGTTGCAAGAGTTCCCGATTGGAAGCCACCGTGTTTGGCGGAGAAACATATCTTTCTGTCAGCACGCCAGGACGACGCAGTTATGGTGGCAGCTTGTACACATTCCAGTGCTGCCTAGTACACAGCTGCATTAATTGCTGTCCCTTCTTCCAGGAACTCGACCATGCACGCCTTTCTGATCCTAAAACATGGCAGCCATCACTCTGCCAACAGAATGACAAGATCCTAAGTTTCCTGGTTCGTGTGTGTGTGTGTGTGTGGGGGGGGGGTGGGTGGGTGTCCCCGGACATTTTCATTCCACGCTTGCACGCTTCGATTCTGGGGTGCTACGGTGAATTCATGTCTTGCCATAAGTGACAATTAGATCCAGAAAGTCTATGTGCACATATAAACGATGGACCCCGGTCTTGTCGCAAATGACAATGAGATTCAGAAAGTCTGTGTGCACATATAAAAGATGGGGCCCGGTCTTGTGGCAAGTGAGATTCAGAAAGTCTATGTGCACATATAAACTATGAACCCCGGTCTTGTCACAAGTGACACTGAGATTCAGAAAGTCTATGTGCACATATAAACGAACTTGACTTAGGACTGGATGGACGCAGTGTGAAAACAAGAAAACCCCCCCCCCCCCCCCCCCAGAGCCAGTTGTTAGGCCGGTGCAACCTTTCAGATATCGACGGCACAAAATGAAGATGAAGATCCACTTAGGGCTCGCCTGTAAGTTATTCTCCAGTAGCAGAACTGACCTTCCTTATCTCTCCTCCCGGAACCCAACACCCTCCAAACTCAATGACATTCTTTCCCCCCCCCCCCCCCAATTCTTTGGAGCCTTGTTTCCCATAGGAAAAACCTTTTCCTCCAGCCTTTTTTACACCAGCCTTGATTCGAGTTTCGCTTTAGGTAGTTTCCACGGCTCACAGATTTCAGGTGAAAGGACAGGTGATTTTTGACAAGAGTATTCTCTCTTTCTAATCTTCTTCTTCTTCTTTTCTCTCTCTCTCTCTCTCTCTCTCTCTTTCTCTCTTTCTCTCCAAGAAAAGCTTTACTTATTCTGCTGCTCATCTTTGGAATACCCTCCCATCTTGTATAAATATATATATATATATTTATATAAACTATACTCCTTTCTATAACTACAAACTTTTCCAGTATCTATTTGATGTCGACTACACGCCTCCATAAATCATAAAAGTTATTTTCGACTGCTCTTACAGACACCGAATTCAGTTAATTGTTTATTCTGAATAGTACCGAAACTTTGCTTGGTAGATAGTCATTTATATATGTATGTAGTCATTTATATATGTATGTAGTCTTATATATATATGTATGTAGTTACTTTCTACACTGAGTGCATGGATAAGGGCGAAACGTAAAAGTTATAATTTATGTCTCTCAGCTGTTAGTTTTATGCTGGTTATATAAGCAGCATATTTGTAGAATGTCTGGAACAGAGTGAAAGTTGTATGATAAATGGCAGAATGTCAGACGGGGCCTGCGTGCCCAATTCTTAACCCTTTGGAAATAAAGATTAATCAATCAATCAATCAGCCAATTAATCTCCCTCTCTCTCTCTCTCTTCAACCTTCCCTTCCATCTTAACTATATACATATACATACATACATATATATATACATACATACATACACACACACACACACACACACACATATATATATATATACAATGTTCACTAAGACTCATAACAGTCAGTCTATAAAAATTACTGAGAGAGGAACGAAAACTTTGGAATGCAGCACTCGTCACCAAAGACTTTCGCGAAAGAGGAGTAACGAAAGGCAGCGACAGACAATCAGAACTTTGTGGAAAAGATTCGATCTGCGTGCAATCAATGTGCCATTGGCACAGTCACCCAACATACACTACGAGCAACACTCAGGTTAAAGGCTGAGCACATATGGGAGTGTCCTGAGTGCAAGGAGGGGCCCATCTCTAGGTCAGCAGCAGAGCATGGCTGTTGTTCAAGTTAAGATTTAACAATCACAAAGACTATGAAATTGTATTTTTAAAAAAATGTGACAGCATGACAGCATCATAATAGACAAAACACAAGAAACATGTCCTGATATTCCATACCCCCCCCCCTCCCTCCCTTTCCTCTGTCGGGGTCTCGTTTCTGTGCAGCCATGACCTTGAGTTCTTCGTGACCGAATCTGTGGTGACAGAGAACGTCCTCAGACTTGGGAACTCCTCTTTCTGACGATGGGAATTCATAGGTGCGCCCGATCTCCTTGTCCAGAGACTGAGCATATGAAACTGAACGAAGAAGAAGAAGAAGACATCGAGTGGAATTGGGAGTAAATTGCGACACCACATTTAATTACCGGGGGGGGGGATGAGAGTGTGTGCCGATTACACTGTCCTTTTTGTTAATCAAGTACTTCTGGGTGATGTGTCGGCATCAAGGTTGGCTAAACATAGCCAACCAGTACCCTGTCCCACCATTCCGTTTTTCTTTACCCTCTCAGTGATAAGCCTTGCCTGTCTTTGTTAACAGGGGCACGGATCGCCATTGCCCCCTTGATGGTGGAGTCTGCTAAAGAAGTATTGCATACCCCCCGGGGGGGGGGCAGAGAAAAAAACCACAACTCCCACGCCCATACGATGCTGTGCCTCAACAACCTTCACAGCCTGGCTGCAGTGAACACCAGCTCGTAGTTCCATGTAGACAGAAGACAAGAGAAGAGAAGGTAAGACTCTGTCAGAGATACACGATAAGCTCGCACTCTAGACAGCGACGTCACCTTACATAGAACACACATTTACTCCTATTAAACGACCTCGTTTATAAAGCGCCTTCGATGGGTTCCACAGCCTACAGTCCTTTATCCCTTGGTGGCCATGGTAACTGTATCAACTTTCTCAGAACGCCATCTTTGTTATTGTAAAACTGTATTGCCACTTTCTTTTCAGGAGAGGTTTTGTGATCAATAACACACACGGCATCTTGGCCGCTGTTGTAGCTGGTTACTTCTCTGTGTCAGCCGCGACTGACCGAAGAATCTGACATTTTGACGTGACATGCGGGGGTTAAATGTCGCAGTGATGTGTAGCCTGTCAGGCAGCGTGACATTTTGTAAACAAATCTGCCTGGGCTAGTGTTGCGACTTCCAACGGATAACCTTCGAATGTCACGTCGTATTTCTGGCCATTCGGATATTATTGGCTTTATTATTATCACCATTATCGTCCTTATCATCATCATCATGTGCCACGCCGATTAGGTTCGAGCAGCGGTTTGCAACCTGGAGTACTCGGAGCCCTGGTGGACCTTGGTCCTTGTAGGCCATTTTTGTGGTCCCGATAGATAGCTTCGGATTAGTTACAGTGCCAGAACTGTGTGTGAACGGGATTTAATTTAAAACTACCTGACAGGGAAGTGGAGAGGAGCCGCTGGCGAAGTATCTTTTGGTATTTGGGTATCGGAAATTTCACAAAGACTTTGAACCATTTCCGTATAACAGTTATTTATTACCTGTTAATTGTACCTGTTACTTATACCTGTAAAGATGGAGCGACCTTTTCGTATGTCAGTGGTTGGTTTATCCTCTTTTCGTTCTTCTTTTGTCATCATGACATTTGTTCGGGGGTTGGGGTGGGGGAGGGGATGGGGGAGGGGGAGGGGCAAAGACATTGTCAGGTGTGGCAATCAACGACCAATAACTGACTTGCTGGCTTCAGGGTCGGTAATCTAATAACTGACTTGCTGGCTTCAGGGTCGGTAATCTAATAACTGACTTGCTGGCTTCAGGGTTGGTAATCTAATAACTGACTTGCTGGCTTCAGGGTTGGTAATCTAATAACTGACTTGCTGGCTTCAGGGTCGGTAATCTAATAACTGACTTGCTGGCTTCAGGGTTGGTAATCTAGTAACTGACTTGCTAGCTTCAGGGTCGGTAATCTAATAACTGACTTGCTGGCTTCAGGGTTGGTAATCTAATAACTGACTTGCTGGCTTCAGGGTTGGTAATCTATTAACTGACTTGCTGGCTTCAGGGTCGGTAATCTAATAACTGACTTGCTGGCTTCAGGTCGGTAATCTAATAACTGACTTGCTGGCTTCAGGGTTGGTAATCTAGTAACTGACTTGCTGGCTTCAGGGTCGGTAAACTAATAACTTACTTGCTGGCTTCAGGGTTGGTAATCTAATAACTGACTTGCTGGCTTCAGGGTCGGTAATCTAATAACTGACTTGCTGGCTTCAGGGTTGGTAATCTAGTAACTGACTTGCTAGCTTCAGGGTCGGTAATCTAATAACTGACTTGCTGGCTTCAGGGTTGGTAATTTAATAACTGACTTGCTGGCTTCAGGGTCGGTAATATAATAACTGTCTTGCTGGCTTCAGAGTCGAAATCTAATAACTGACTTGCTGGCTTCAGGGTCGGTAATCTAATAACTGACTTGCTGGCTTCAGGGTTGGTATTTCAATAGCTGACATGCTGGCTTCAGGGTTGGTAAACCATAGGTGACATGCTGGCTTCAGGGGTGGTAAACCAATAGCTGACAAGCTGGCTTCAGGGTTGGTAAACAACAGCTGACATGCTGACTTCAGGGTTGATACACAACAGCTGACATGCTGGCTTCAGGGTTGGTAAACAACAGCTGACATGCTGGCTTCAGGGTTGGTAAACAACAGCTGACATGCTGGCTTCAGGGTTGGTAAACAACAGCTGACAAAGACCCTGTCTCACCCCTCCGTTGATACCCTCCCAGTTACAGGCCTAGCCTGGGTAATGGGCGCAGGGATGGTTCCCCCATGGTGGTGGAGCCTGCCAGCGATGTTTCGCTCACCATTTTTTTTTAAGCTGCACTCAAGAATTGAAAAAAAAAAGCCGTCATGACCCGCACTCTATCCGACACGATCTGTTCCCAACATCTCCAACGCATTCGGCTGCTAAGAGCACCAGCTCGCTGCTTCAGAGAGATTGAAGAAGTCAAAGTGTTCAGATATTTCCCTATCGGAATATCTTTGTCTTCTCTTTGCCCGTAGCAACTCCTCTGATCACTAACTTCTGATTCCTTATGGCACGCCCCCAAAATGGTGTTAAATTATGTATGCTCCCAAGCTTCTGTAAACAAGGCCAGCCGGCCATGTGTGTACAGCGTGTCCGGCCCAACAGCTCGAGAGATATAACGAACTTGCGGGTTTCGGGTAGTTCAGACGGGGCCCAAGGGGACTGGACAGTGAGGTCGTGTCCATCATGATGGGGAAAGCTCTTGGACGTAAGGAAAAATTATCGTGTAGACCAGTGGTTCTCAATTAACAAAACTCCTCGGACCCCCCGCTGTTTCAAAACACAGGCCACGGACCTCCTACAGTTGCAAAATCCAGACCACGGACACTCTACTGTTTCATAATCCAGACCACGGACCCCCTTATAGTTGCAAAACCCAGGCCACGGACCCCTTAGTGTTCCAACTCCAGACCACGGACCCTCCACTGTTTCAAAATCCAGACCACGGACCCCCCTACAGCTGCAAAGCCCAGGCCACGGACCCTCTACTGTTTCAGAATCCAGACCACGGACCCTCTTCTGTTCCAAAATCCAGACCACGGACCCTCTACTGTTTCAGAATCCAGACCACAGACTCCCATATTTTGGGGAAAAAAAGTTTCATTATTTGTATGGTGACTATGTGCTTTAGATGCAAACAAAAAAAATATGTTCATAAAACGTGATAAACTTTTAATAAAGGGACCCAGGTTCTAAGAATGGGTACCAGAAAAATGTGGACGATACACGCTTGGGTCGAGGGATGCACGACCTTGACTGAAGCGTTATCGTCTACGTGATTTGGTAGTTGGTTTCGGGAGGGGGGATATGTATTGAAACATTGGCTTGCATAAGATTAGATATGGGGGGACATGGCCAGCGATGTAGTGTCTTCATTGTGCTTATATTATTGTGTGTGTTTAGTATATTCTTCCGAGCCCACCTCATATGGTGTAGATTACGTAATTGTGAATTAATCTGTGATGTAGGGATCTTGTATTTACTTATCGATATGGAAATTCTGTGTTTGATTTCAGTGTGATTTATCGGTATATTGGACAGGCAACATGCATGATTCGTTTGTTATGCTTTTCTTGTAGACTGATCGTGTGCTGCAGAAGCACAGTTATATGGAGGTGTATCATGGCAGCGATAGCTGCGAGGGACAAGTACCATTGCACATTAGATTCGTAGTGAAGGCTACGTTTAGGGCAAAGAGAGTCCGGGACATCAAGTTTATCGGGTTTTCAATATCCAAACATGAGAAGTCATTATCATATGATACTATCCTTAATTACCCTGCAGTGCATTGACATTGTTTGCCCGATTGGTTTTCTATGATATATCATTGCTTGAAGTATTGTGCTTGCATTTACATTTGTCCATCAATTTTTTTTCTATCACTGAAGATTGTTGAAGTATTCTGCATTGCATTAATATTGTTCATCCAATTGTGCGTCCATTATGATGACACCTGTCTTGATGTCATGTTGTTAGCAATGTCAGTTTTATGTGCTGTTGTGGCGTATAGTGAGATTAAAATGCTGTGTTCTTAATTTCAGACTTGATGATTTGTACTGCATGTCAATGTATTGCTGTATTGATTCAATGCTTGGGGAATAAAAAAAAAATTAGCATACAACATAACAAGGCCGGGAGAACCTGGGTTGGCGGTCATGATGGTGGAGTTAGACTGGCCTCGAGTACGATAGTACACTGCCAAAGGATTGTTAGTCTGTAACCATCTTGAGAAGATATTCCTCTCACTAGTTATAAACGTAAACTTGTACCACACAAGTTTTATAAAAATCTGAGTAGGTAAATGCGACCAAGCGGGAAACTGACCACATGACACTTCCATGTGCCGAAGGTCTTGGAAATACGGGCTTAACACCGTATCCTTAATATGCCTTAATGGCACGGACACGGGAATTTTACCTTTACCTTATACAAAAAAAAACAAAACAAAACAAAACAAAACCAAAATGTCCACACTACACCAAAAAAAAAAAAACCGTACAAATTTGGTGAATTTTCAAAACGAATATAACGTAGTTAAGAAAAAGTAGACAGCAATTAACATTCCTACTTGTTCTGGCAAATGAACAGAATATGAAATGTGTGACAGATATGAAATGTGTGACAGAATATGAAATGTGTGACAGAATATGAAATGTGTGACAGAATATGAAATGTGTGACAGCTGACAAAACTAAATATAGTGAGAGAAACTGTGCCTCTTTTTATTCTGAACAACGCTTCCACATCTGGTTCAATATTTTCTATTTTTAACCTCAAATCTGGATCAGCATCAGGCAGATTCCTGTGCTTGCTCTTCATGTAACAGTATGTTGAAAATGTTTGTCCACAATGATATGTGGAACAAAAGGGAAGGAGATGCTTCAAAGCTTTCTCACCAGCCTTCTTATATTCAGGGAGAAGCTTCATCCAGAACTGATCTGGTCTGCATTCTTAGAAAATTATTTTCAATGAGCTATCACGAGATATACAACAGAGGATACAAACATTCATGAACTATTGCTTGAGGAGGATTTTAAACATTAAATGGGCAGGACAAGATCAGGAACGAGGAGGTCTGGGAAAGGGCAGGACAAGAACCTATGAACCTACAAATCACGTCTAGGAAGTGGAGGTGGATTGGCCACACTCTGAGGAAACCCGACACCAACATAGCAAGACAGGAACTGACATGGAATCCTCAAGGAAATAGAAAACGAGGAAGGCCTAGACTTACTTGGAGAAGAGAAATTATGACAGTGCTCAGAGACAAGGGGTGCACATGGAAGGAGGCAGAGAGTAATTCCAAGAACAGGGATGACTGGAGAGCCTTTATCCGTGGCCTATGCTCTCAAGGGTGTGAAAGGCGATGATGATGATGATGATGCTCTCAAGGGAGTGAAAGGCGATGATGATGATGATGATAAGATATGTCAACAATTTCATCTTGTTCTACCACGGACAGACTCGTTACTTCTACAACATCATCACATGCAGAAGGGTTCCTCATACATGAGCTTTCCGAACTGTGCCCATCAGAACAAAAAAACGTGAAAAGTCCTTTCCTCCACATAGTTTTCGCCGAAATACCGGCTGTTAAACATTTTCACGGTGAAGTTAAAAAAAAAAGGACCTTGAGTTTCTGTCTTGGACCCCCACCCCCACCCCTCTCCCCGAGGTGTCTGCGGAGCACTAGTTGAGAACCACTGGTGTAGAGGATTTGTCTGAAATATATTGATTTTAAGAAAAAAAAAACAAGTCAGTGTTGTAGTAAGTCAGGCATTAGTTTAGAGCAATGATCTCAACGCTAATAGTCGATTCTTCCTGAAATGTCGAATATCTACACTCCTTTTTCAGAACTTCTAAAGTCCCCTTCAGATCCTACTTAAAAAAGGGGACGAGAGCAGATACGGTTTTGTAGGAAGTGTAGTGATAATAAGTTTTTCTTGCACATCTAACTAAGTTATGCCATTCCTACCAGACCGCAGGTTGTTATGGTAGTCTGCAGGTTGTTATGGTAGTCTGCTGGTTGGTATGGTAGTCTGTACGAAGTTATGATAGTCTGCTGGTTGGTATGGTAGTCTGTAGGAAGTTATGATAGTCTGCAGGTTGGTATGGTAGTCTGCAGCATGTTATGGCCGTTTGCAGGCTATTACAGTAGTCTGCAGGCTATTAAGATAGATCTGAAGTTATTATGGCATTCTGCAGGTTGCTGTGGTTCTTTACTGGTTGTTATGCTAGCCTGCAGGTTGCTATAGTAGCCTATAGGTTGCTATGGTAGTCTGCAGGTTGCTATGGTAGTCTGCAGGTTGCTATAGTAGCCTATAGGTTGCTATGGTAGTCTGCAGGTTGCTATGGTAGTCTGCAGGAGGTCTTTTCAAGCCTGTGGATCACTCAGGAGAGAAGCAAGTAGTTTTTTTTCCTTCACATCCAACGCAACTGGGCCACGGGAAGACATAGTCCTGGTGCATTTTTAAAACACTTCAACAAATTCTGGAAAAGGATGTTAGGCTTGATGATGGCGTGGGGTGGGGTGGGGTGGGGAACGAGATAACTACCAAAGATGAAAACTGAAGAGATCTTCTTCGTTTATCTCCTTGAAGCAGCGAGTACATTATAATGTTGTCTGCAGTAGAGTCAGTGAAGGTTTTGCAGCACAGCATTGTGACGGGCTGGAAGCGTGCTACAGCGTGGCAAAAGTCTCTGACTGGAGCACTGTGGTGTGCAAATCTTTCTCCGCCAGACTCCGTCGCCATGGAGACTTTGGCGTTCACTGTCCCCTTTAGCCAGGATAGGCCTGTTACTAGGGCATTCCAACGAAGAGGCGTGACAGGGTCTTGGCCAGCAGTGGTTGGCCAGCCCTGGTAAAAGCATGCCAAATATGGGCCGCCGACTGCCAATTCGAACACCGTCTGCGCCCCCCCCCCCCACGAGTGAGAAGATTAAAAGAAGAAGATTGAAGAGCTAGAGCAGCAACATGGCGCTGATACTGCATTGCTGACTGCGGTAAATCGTCATATAGCTCCAAACCTGGCTTCTTTCTCATTGGCGTCATGAACGACAACAAAGATGGTCGCGCCTGGGGGAAGGAAGGGGGAGGGGGTGGTGATGGTGCGGTTATCCAGTTATCAGAGCCTCATAAGGACCTATCCCACTTCCACAGAGCATCTCTGCCATGGCGGTGGATTATGTCACCAAGTCTTAACTTTTTAATGATTTTATAACCCATTCCCAGACCGACACGGTGCTCATGTTCCAGTATCTTGACAGCCTTTGGGGGGGGGGGGGGTAAGAGGCGCTAAGGATATCCAGCTCGGAACTGTCAAGAAAATAACAGCAAAGACACCATCAACAGAGGCGACAGGAGGATCTTTAATAAAAACAAACAAAACAACAACAAAAAGACCCACCGAGCTGGATAGGGCCTAAGCGTTTGAATTTCCAAACGGGGCCTAAGAAACTATCCTTCTGGCTCCACTACCTACCACTTGGGGGAAAGTGCATCGATTTCTACAGGCCAAAAAAAAAATAATTCTAAAACAAAAATGACATCTCTGTTGTTGGTGGGGGCGAAAATGGTGGCCCAGTCGAGCCGTGGGTGTAACACGCGAACAAGTGATTGTCACATAGGACAGCTTCCGTCTACATCAAGTCTATCGAGACATACACAACATCGCAAAAGGAGAGGGTTGCCAACGCTGGAGGGAAGTCACGCTATATAGCTCGGAATTTTTTGGTTTTTTTAAATCACTAAAGAGTATGGGAAAAGATTTTTTTTTCTCCTCCCTTGCTCATCACAGGAGACGAAAGGAGAGAATGTATGAAAGAGAATCTTACTCGTCACATGAGACGAAAGGAGAGAATTTATGAAAGAGAAACTTATTAGAAGTTTCCAAAGAATTATCTTAAAATAAATTATCTTTCTTTCTCTCCTCTTCTCTCCCCCTTTTCTCCCTCTTTCTTTATCCCCCTCTCTCTCCATCTTTCTTTATCCCCCTCTCTCTCCCTTTTTTTCTTTCTCCTCCTTTCTCTTCTTATTTCTTTCTCCCCCCTCTCTCTCCTTCTTTCTTTCTCCCCCTTTCTCCTTCTTTCTTCCCCCCTCTCTCTCCATCTTTCTTTCCTCCTCTCTCTCTCCATCTTTCTTTCTCTTCACCTCTCACTATCTTTTTCTCCTCATCTCTCCCCCCTCTCCCCTTTTTCTTTATCCCCCTCTCTCTCCCTCTTTCTTTTTCTCCCCTTCTCTTTCCTTCTTTCTCCCCCTCTCTCTATCCTTCTTTCTCCCCCTCTCTCTCCATCCTTTTTCTCCCCCTCTCTCCTTCTTTCTTTCTCCCTATCTCTCATTCATTCTTTCTCCCCCTCTCTCCTTCTTTCTTTCTCCCTCTCTCTCTCCATCATTCTTTCCCCCTCCCTCTTTATTCTTCTTTCTTTCTCCCCCTCTGTCTCAATCCTTTTTCTCCCACTCTCTCTCTCCTTCTTTCTTTCTCCCCCTCCCCCTCTCTCCTCTTTCTTTCTCCCCCTCTTTCTCCTTCTTTATTTCTTCCCCTCTCTCTCCTTCTTTCTTTCTTCCCCTCTCTCTCTCCCTCTTTTTCTCTCCCCTCCTATCTCCCTCTTTCCTTCTCTCCCCTCTCTCTCCCTCTTTCCTTCTCTCCCCCTCTCTCCCCCTCTTTCTTTCTCTCCCCCTCTCTCCCTTTGTTTCCCCTAGAGTATTTCAGTGATTATCATGTCCCCTGATTTCTGTCTTCTCGTGACACATAAAAAGGATAATTATTATCTTTTATTTTCACGGTTAAAAATTAGTTTTACTATTTTCATCACACTGTCTGAGAAGTTATTTATCTTCAAGTTCCACAGACGAGGAAGAAAAGAAAAAGTGAATTTGAAAAGAAAATAACTGATGGTAAACATAAAAGAACAGAATTATTTTTATGTGCAGAAATGAAAATAAATAGAGACTGACATTTAAGGCCACCGTAATGTATTTTTCTTCTTTTAACAAATAACACAAGGAACTAGAGAGAGAGAGAGAGTGAGAGAGAGAGAGAGAGAGAGAGAGAGAGAGAGCAGAAGCGGACGGATGGGTCCAATGTAGAAAAAAGACGATTAAACCGTGGTATCATTGAAACTCTAAACACCACACTAACTGAAGCTCTGGTTGAACACCGAGACGTTTTTACGCCGACTGTTTTTGTTTTGTTTTGATAAATGCGTCACGTGGTATGATGAAATTAGTCAAGAAACAGCTTAAGAATATTGCTTTCTTCTTCTTCTTCTTCTATTACTACTACTACTACTACTTCTACTACTACTACTACTACTCCTACTACTCCTCTTACTCCAACTACTACTACTACTATTATTACTACTACTACTTCTACTACTACTACTACTATTATTACTACTACTACTCCTACTACTACTAATACTACTATTACTACTACTACTACTCCTACTACTACTATTACTACTACTACTACTACTACTACTACTGCTACTACTACTACTCCTACTATTACTACTACTACTACTCCTACTATTACTACTGCTACTACCATTACTACTACTACTATTTCTACTACTACTATTACTGTTACTATTATTACTATTACTAATACTATTACTACTACTATTACTACTACTATTACTACTACTACTACTATTACTACTTTTACTACTACTACTATTATTACTATTACTACTACTATTACTACTACTTTACTATTACTACTACTATTATTACTACTAATTCTACTATTGCTATTACTACAACTAATATTACTAATACTACTATTACTATTACTGCTACTATTACTACTACTTCTACTACTATTACTGCTACTTTTACAACTAGTACTACTACTACTACTAATACTATTACTACTACTACTACTACTACTACTACTACTACTACTACTACTATTACTACTTCTTTTGTCATCATGCCAGGTTGTTCGGGGATTGGGAGTGGGAAGAGGGGAAGAGACACTATCCGTTTTAGCAATCAGCAACAACTAACTGACATGCTGGCTTCAGGGTTGGTAAACAATAGCTTACATGCTACTATTACTACTACTAGTGCTACTACTACAACACCTACTACTACTACTACTACTACTACTACTACTACTACTACTACTACTCCTACTACTATTACTACTACTACTACTATTACTACTACTAGTACTAGTACTACTATTACTACTACTATTACTACTACTACTACTACTACTACTACTACTACTACTACTACTACTACTACTACTACTACAATCCAGTAACTGCGAACTGGTGTTCTGTGCGGACGAGGGACGAAGTTATTGAGGCACAACATCGTGTCGGATTGAGAGTGGGTATGCCGGTTGTTTTTTTTTTCAGTCCCTGAGTGAAGCTAAAAGAAAGAATTGGTGTGTAGTACTTCTTTTTCTCCACGTCCACGGAGACAATGGCGATCTCTGTTAGCAGAGTAGACCTGTTAATGAGAGAATACCAACGTAGAAGTGGAACAGGGTCTTGGTCAGTTGTTGTTCCTCAATCCTGAGGCCAGCAGGTCAGCTATGAGTCGCTGACTGCCGAAAGAGACAGGGTCCTGGCCCTCAAGACGGCCACATATTAGAAATCGTAAGAAAATATCGGCAGCCACGAAACAGTACTAGAAAGCAACAAGATGGAAAAATGATGAGAAATAGAACATTGTATTTCTCTTTATTTCTCCGTCTAGAATGCAACAAGACAAGCCACGGAAAGATCAGTTTAGAAGTGAAGACTTAGAGCAGTATCAATGCTAACAGAAGGAAATCTACGAGAAACGTGCTGAAAGGTTACCTGCCAAACCCACGTCCCAGAGTCTGAATGTAATTATGGCAGTGTAGGTGAAAATAGTGTTATTTTATAATGTAAAGTGTCATTCCGCAGGATCATAGCGCAAAGTGTTTTACCCTGTTTTTTTTTTCTACAGATCAATGACAGAAAAGTGTGAAGGAAAGGTGAGTAGTTTTCAAGTCTAGAACTCCGAGCGCTTGTTAATATCCCCCCCCCCCCTTGTGCAGAATTAAAATCGAAAAGAAATCCACGAGTGTATGCTGCAGATATCATCATCATCATCATCATCATCATCATCATGCCGCCTCCCCTACAGAAGTTTGGCTGCAATGAATCTCCTCTCTGCTCTGTTTCTTGTCTTTGTAGGTACACTCGACCAAGCTGGTTCCTGCCCATCTCTTCATGTTGTCCACCCATCTATGTCCCTCTCGTCCTCTTGTTCTCTTTCCCTTCAGTCTTACCCTCAAGAAGGGTCTTCAGTATCGTATCACGCCACTTGACGTCTTAGCTGTCTTGTTTTTTACGATTTTCAGTATTTCTCTTTTCACTTCTAGCTCGTTTGGCGCTTCTTTCTTGGCTTTTTCTTCTCCGTCCACGAGGTACTCTTCATTCTTCTGTTTATCCACATTTCAAGAGCCTTGATTTTCTTTTCGTTTTCAATGCTGCAGATATTGAGTGACAAACACCCATCAAACGATGTGCTAACTTTCAGCGTTGTGATTTCGAGACGGAAGGTATGAAGCTCGTTCAACAGTATATAAATCTAGCTCAGAATAACACTACTTATCTTATATCTTATATCCTTCCCGTGCCGTTAAACGTCACATAGGGCTCGCAAGGTAGTTCGCCAATGTTTTCCTGTCTTCCGCGAGTCTTTCAACCTCATCAAGGGATTTTATGCCTGTTAATTTGACCTCTCTTAACAATGTCCTCTTCAGAGTTTCACGTGCTGTCTGCCTCTTTTATAACACTACTACAAAGTAATAAATGCATAGTTAAAAGAAGAAACCAAAAATAGGAAAGGAAAAACAAAAACAAGAAAACAAAACAAAACAAAACCTTTTACGATATTAAGAAGATACTAACAAGGAGAATGAAGGACAACTCTCCTGGACAAAAGAGCTGAAACAATTCAACATTCGATCGATGAAAACACAGATAACTGTTAAGAGCAACCGGAAACAGCATGGCCGGGCATGCCATTAGTGGGGCAGATAAAGAAAAAGAAAACAACAGACTGCCAGCACCGGCAGCAAGCCTTTCATGGCGGAGATAGCAGATGCGGTGATAAGGGATGATGAAACTGACGCTGATGTAAATGATATTTTAAAGGAATGTAACATCA